>RBNI01000008.1:0-68085 GCA_003990745.1 Jimgerdemannia flammicorona | reverse complement strand
TTCCCGCGAGTTTAGGTATAAATATAAAACTTTAGCAATCATTGAAACGAGACTTTATTTACATATTTTTATTCATTTATTTTTTTTCGTAGAGATATAAAGTAATCGTTGACTTCAAAACTTGGCAGCTCACGTCAAAGAGAATAGGTGCTCAATCAAAAAAAAACCCCCCTCTTACCGCCTTCTCGTCACTGACACCTCCACCCTACTTCCATTTGAACCCAGTCCAAACACAGTCCGCTCTTGGTGTAGCTACAATCGACGTCCCGTATGTGGCACTTGACGTTCTTCCCAGCATCGGCATTGGTAATAATTATGCGCTGCGACAACCTGTACTCGGTCCACTCGGACTCCTTCAACGTGTGCCAGAATCCTTCGCCCGGTTGTTCCTCCAAAGACATATTCCCGTCAATGACCTCGTAACCAAAGCGTATTCTGTACAAACTCCGGCTCGAATTTCCCACGACCTTGAGCCGCCAGACAACTTCATACTGGCCGGGGCGCACGTTGCGAAACTCGCCATCGGCGGCCATCCACCAGACCCACCTAGGCTGACGATCTGACCGAACTCCGACTCGAGATCAGGAATACGTGACCAGTACCGATTGTCGAGCCAGGTGACGTCGCTTGCGAGGTAGATCTTTGGGGAGGAGAGGCGGATATAGGCTCTCAGGTAGGATTCGCCGCTGAGTTCGGGGTGGGCGCTGGGAAAGTCCGCGAGGAGTTTCAACTGCCACAGCCATTCACTTCGTGTGAGGTCGGCAATGCGACGGTACGCCAGGGCAGCCTGCAGGACGTCGAGTGGGCTGACAAGGACGAGAATATTGACAAGGATTTCGTTTGGAATGTTGTCAAAGCCACAGTTGGCAGACGTTTGAGTAAGTGGTGGCATTTAGACGGGGGGAGGCCGTAACAGCGCGCCCCTTACCACGTGTGAAGGTCACCTTACAAAGTACTGTTCTTCTCTACCTCATGTGCAGCCTTTGTTACACAAACCCTAAAAAAATGACGGTTTATCAAACACGTTCATCATATCGGAAGAAAATGCACTTCGCCTAATTTGGATATACACGTGGGATATCTGTTTTCGTGATGACCCTTGGCTCTATTTCGATATCCACCGGAGTTCAGTTGATTTAGTGCAATCAAAGTAGGCGATATCGCACAGATTTAATGTGTGTCACAAGAGATCTCCCCCGTAATCGAGCACATGAACGGTTTCCGCCTCAATCGACGGTTCGGAATCCGCTCGTACGACCAAGGATCCAAATGTATTCTCAATCCGCTCGTACGACCAAGGATCTCGGGTCCAAATTCAAATGAATTCGTCGGCGCGGAACATAATTACAAACCCCTGTCAATTCCTTAATCGTCCCTGGAACCCTTCTCTATCCTCTCCAAAGATATCCTCTCGCGCTCCATGGGCCAGTCTCTGTCTAGATTCTACGCGGTCAAACGCAAGGAAGGCCGCCGTAAGAATCCTGCACCCCAGGAGATGCCTGGTGACAAACCTCCTACCAAAGACTCGCACGGGGACCCAATTCCTGAAGACTCCAAGGTCATCGATGGTAGCCTTTTCAAGAAGTCTGGCAGCGCCGTTTACCCGCTACCGAACGACAAGTCTGAGTATGGCCGCTTGAACACTCAGCACTATCTTATCCGGTGAGCGATTCGATTTGAATTCTTAATGGCAAAATCGCATCCCATTGCGACATAGTCTTTTGTATTGAAAATTCAGCCGTCAAAAGTACGGTTGGAATGTGGTGGAACTATGGAGGCGTTAAAGACCACAAATCTGACCGCCTTTCTGATCCACAAATTAGCTATATTTTTCAGAGGTAGGAATTGATGTTTAAATTTTATGTAAACTATGCGTTGTGGTCACCATTGTTTATTCATACCATTTAAATCACCAATCTTTCTGTTGTAGTAATTACAAAGCACCCGTCACTGAAGACCTGGAACGTGGAATAAAAGTCCTTGACGCCGGGTGAGTCACCCTTCCACCCCTATCATTTATTCCAACAACAACCATCTCCGAAGGTGCTAATAGGAAGCTGTCTGCATCTCCAGCTGCGGCACCGGCGTCTGGACAATCGTAAGTGCCCTGTCCAATGTCGACCTCTCGTAGATCAATTGTATTGCCCGCCTGATCCCCTTTTCTCTCCCCTGCCTCGAATTTAACCACTACACAGGAGATGGCTAATGAGTTTCCGAACTCGACCTTCATCGGTACCGACATTACCAACGTCTTTGCCGTGTCGATCGAAAACGCGCCGTCCAACTGTACCTTTCTGGAGGCCGATACGACCAAGCGCTTGCCATTCGACGACAATACGTTGGACTATGTGTTCCAGCGTTTCCAAATCGGGTGTTTCGCAAAAGCAACGTGGCCTATTGTCATCAAAGAGCTTATGAGAGTGTGCAAGCCCGGGGGTTTTGTTGAGCTGGGTAAGGTTCTTTTTTTTTTTTTTTTTTTTTTAAGTTTTTATTCACATTCTTTTTCTCGCATGATTCTCATTCTCCATGTTTTACGCGCAGTCGAAAGCATATACCCGAATGACTGCGGCCCGGCGTTGTCAAAGCATGGTGAATGGTGTGCGTATTCTCCATTCTCATTCTCTGTCTCATTGTTATGTTACCCTCATCACACATCACATCCTCTTACCCCCCCCCAAACTTCCCGCAGTTGAAACCCTCCTCTCCCTCCGTGGCGTCGACGCTAAGGTTTTCAAGACCCCGGAGCTCGTCATCAACGCGGGCCTGCTTGATCTCCAAAGCTCGTACTCGCCCTGGCGGCT
This sequence comes from Jimgerdemannia flammicorona, assembly GCA_003990745.1. Lineage (NCBI taxonomy): Eukaryota > Fungi > Mucoromycota > Endogonomycetes > Endogonales > Endogonaceae > Jimgerdemannia > Jimgerdemannia flammicorona. The sequence continues at coordinate 65,284 of RBNI01000008.1, read as the reverse complement.
TAACTGGGGCCCCGATAAGAAGCTAGGCGAGCTGAATGCACAGGTTTGTGCTCTGGCCCTGTTGGCTGCCTCCCTTCAATCCCCCCTCGTGCTATTAAAGACTCATTCCTCCCCTCCTTTCCATAGAATTACATGAGGGGAATTCGCAACCTCCGCGCCCATATCTGCACTTCCCTCGGCATTGGCGATGACGAGTACGAAGAGGTTATGCGCGGATGCGAGGCAGAACTGCTCGTACCGGAGGTGGAATATAAAGCGTCTCTTACCATCTTCGACTACTACGGCCGAAAACCCTTCCCCGTCACAGACGACGCCCAGCTCAAGATACACAAACCTTTGGAAAAGTAGTCTCGCTTCGTGTAGATAGGATCTGAAAAAGAAAAAAAACACAGAGTATTGGCCCCGTACCCAGTCAACGTCGCGAGACGGGGGAAAGGGCCCAAAGTATGTCCTTTTCTTTATTTTTATGTTTGTTATAGGATAATATTTATGAGAACAATCCTTGTCCTCAACTAAGTCAATATGTTTTATATAGTAAACTCCTGGTACTAGGCAAAAATATTGTAATAATAAAATTGTTTTTATGACTTATTAATAAATAGTATTTATAGATTTATTTAATTATACTTTTCTACAATTCTTTTAGATTACTTTCATAATAAATTTATTGCTATATAATGTGAATAATATTAAAATAATTATTAAATTTATATTATCTAATTTATTTTTAACCTCTAAATAGTTTCTTTTTCTTAAAAGATTTATATAGAAGATCAATAATTATATTAAAAAGAAATAATTCTAAACTTTATAACTCTATAAAGTCTGAATAATAATAATATTTTTTTTTAAAATTAATTTTAATAGTAATAATATCAGAAATATTTATATTATTTTACTACTTTAGTCAATTTAATTTAATTTATATAAAAATTAACTTTATAAAGTATTACTAAAAATATAAAATTATCTATTATTATAATATTATCAATTTTATATATTTTCAAACTTTACCTTATATAAATAGTCTGCATGATAGTATAGTTATATATACTTGTAAATATAGTAGATAATAAATTAGATAAACTAATTGTTTTTTTTTTCTTCTAACAATTCTGCTACAAATTTACTATCATTTTTTAACACTCTCTTCATATAATATAATGCTATACTTTTAATCCAAAGAACCTAAATTTCTTTCGAAATTTGTGAAAGAATGAAAATGTGAATACTGTAAATACTGCATTTTGTCTGTAATTTGAAACATATTTCATTATTACAAAATTTTTGACTGGTACTAGCAATTTTACTATGTAAAATAAATCAACTTTGCAGGGGATTAGGGTTGTTTTCATAATTTTTGTCTTTGATAACAAAAAAAAAAGATAGTTTGAACCCTTCCGCCCGACTTGCGACGTCGATCGGGGACGGCGACAATACTCGACATTTGGTCCCTCGTAAGATGCTTTCCACACAAAGCGGTACTACATGTCAAAAAGATTGTGTATCCCGGGTTGGACGTTGTCTGTGACGGGGGAAGGCTTTCGGCCGTAGTGGTCGAAGATGGTATAGGTGGGTCGCCTTATATTCAACACCCGGTGCAAGCAGCTCGGCCTCACATCCGCGCCCAACCTCGTCATACTCGTCGCCGCCGAGGCAGATATGCGCGCGGAAGTTTGGAATCACTGTCATGTAATTCTATGGAAGGAGGGGAGGAATGATCTTTAATAGCACAAGAAATAATTGAAAGGAGGTAGCCAACAGAACTGGAGTACAATCCTGTGCGTTGGGCTTGCCTAACTTCTCGTCAGGGCCCCAGTTGAGCCGCCAGGGCAAGTGCGAGCATTGTATCTCGATCAGGCCCGCGTTGATGGCGAGCTCCGGGGTCTTGAAAAGGGTAACGTCGACGCTACGGAGGGAGAGGAGAATTTCCACTGCGGCAAGATTTGGGCGGGTAAGGGGATGTGATGTGTGATGAGGGACGTAAAAATGGGACGCACAATGGCATTGGAGGACACGCACACCATTCACAATGCTTTGACTACGTCGGGCCATCGTCATTCCAGGATATGCTTTCGACTGCGCGTAAGAGCGTTTGAAACCATGGAGAGTGAGCATGGGAATCGTGCGAGAAAAAGAAGGCGAATAAAAAAATAAAAAAGAGAATTATCGAGCCCAACAAAACCCCCAGCCTTGCACACTCTTAAGAGCTCTTTTATGACAATAGGCCACGTAATTTTTGCGAAACACGTGAACTGGACACATCATCGAATCATAGGCACTTGGTCGTTTCGGCCTCGAGGGAGGTGCAATTAGACGGCGTGTTTTCTACCTACCTGGCGAAGACGTTGGTAATGTCAGTTCCGATGAAGGTGGAATTCGGAAACTCTTTAGCGAGCTCCTGTGTAGTGGTTGAAGGCCGGGCGGGGGAAAGGGGAAGGGGATCAGACGGGCAGAACAATTGATATATATATGTGAGGTGGACATTGGGCATACTTAAGATAGACCAGACGTCGGTGCCGCAGCTGATGGATGCAGATAGCGTTCTCTTAGCACGTATGGAGACGGTTGTTGGTGGAATGATTGATAGGAGTGGAACGGGGACTCACCGACGTCGAGGGCTTTTATTCCGCGTTTCAGGTCTTCTGTAACAGGTGCTTTGTAATTACTATAACAGAAGGATCGGTGTTTCAAACAGAGCGAATAAACAATGTCAACCACAGACTTTATATAATGGTTTTAAACATCAATTCTTACCCCTGGAAAATGAAGCTAATTTCCGGATTTGAAAGTCATTCAGATTTTTTAGTGTTTATATCTATGCCTCATTCCAACCAGCTCGCAAAGCACTTTCAACTGTTGGGTTTCCAATTCATAACATTATATCGCGGTGTGACGCGATCCGGCCATTAAGAATTCAAATCGAATCGCTCACCAGATAATATAGTGCTGGGTGTTAAAGCGGCTACACTCAGACTTGTCGTTCGGTAGCTGGTAAACGACGCTGCCATTCGTCTTGAAAAGGCGACCATCGACGCTCTTGGAGTCTTCGGGAAGTGGGTCCCCGTGAGAGTCTTTAGTAGGAGGCTTGCCACCAGACGTCTCCTCGGGTACAGGATTCTTGCGGCGGCCTTCCTTTGCCGAAATCTACAGGTAGTTTGAATTTTGTTGCCACGAATTCATTTCGATTTAGATTCAATATCCTTCGTCGTACCAGTGGATTGAGATCTGAGCTCCTTGGTCATACGAGCGCTGATTGAGAATGGGATAAGTCTTACGAGCGGATTTTGAATTCTGGCAGGTCGCTTGTGACACGGATTTAAATCTATGCGATCCCGCCTAATTTGACTGCGCTAGATCATCTGAATTTTGGATAAAGCCATTGGCCATTACGAAAGGTATCCTTGAAAAAAGGCGTACTATATTATTATATCCAGATTGCAACAGGATATCTTAATTAACATTTCCCATCACTTTTTTAAGTTATGGTTTGGATTGACAAGTCCAAATCCGGGAATGTTGCGAAGATCAGCGTTAAGGGGAAGGGTATCGTTTAGGAAAACATCGTCGAGGTGAGTGCTTACCTAGAATCAGGTGCATGTGTTTGGTGAACGCGTCCTTGACAAAGTCTGCCTAGATGCCTGTGTAAAATACCTTTGTAAGTTGCCCCTCACACGTGGTTAGGATACCGTTAATGAAATAATGGCACACACTCCTATTTCCTTCATTCACACGCCAACAACATATACTCTACTGCAATGACGTACCACAATGACGAAACCCTTTCTGCTGACAACAGATTAAATCGCTTCGTGATAACCTCGCAGTGGCCGGTCTTCTAGGTTGACGCATGCAGAGCAGACCCGAGCAATACCATATTCTGCTTTTAGTCGTTGTTCATTGTCATCCTGCACCTATTCGTCATTCATCGTTGTTTGTGCTTAGTCGCCGTTTATCATCGTTCATCGTCGTTCTGCACTTATCCTTCGTCGTCCGTCGTCTATCATCTGTCGTCGTTCATTGCCGCCTTGTGCTGCCATTTTGTGTTTAGCGATCGTTCATCCTTTTGCGTTCAGTAATTTATTTCATTAATTGTTTTATTATATAGTATATTATAATAATAAACTGTAAGGCAACTTTAATTTCTCTCGAATACCTGTTCCAGGTTTGTGAAACTGAACCTTCATCTCGTCGCCACATATCCACGTCTCGAGAATCCAAATGGTAAGCTGTCGCTGATTAGGCGCTTTGTGGTAATCGAATTTTGTATCTATTGTGGAGTATGTTTTGTACAGCTCAATATGCCATGTATGGCAAAATGACAGGTTGGTCTGTTATTCAGTATGCAATTAAGGCAACGTTCTTGGTTCGAATGTTAATTCGATTTGTGCTATCGGGCGTCGGATGTACGATTCGTTGATTTGGCATGAACTGTGACTTCCATCTGTAATTGATACATGAAATAGCCAAAAGAAAAAAAAAAAAAAAAAAAAAAAAAAAAAAAAAAAAAAAAAAAAAGCATCTATAGGTAGCAAAATAAATGGCGTTTGTGGGACTTCGTCAGGGTTTTATGGATGGGTCAACGGACCCGCGCGCTACGCCTCCCGATTCCTTGCCATACTTGTGTCAGCTAAACAAAACCAGGCAACGAGGTAGCCCAATTTCCGTTATCGCCCTGAACGCTTGTGCGACGGGACCGTGGTAGAGTGGTTTCCCTCGTGATTTTTATGTGGCTTTGTTTGGGTCAAAATTAATTGTCGCAGTCATAAAAGGCCTTTTTGAATGGTATCGTGGGGAAAACCTTTTTGTCTATGCTGTGCGACAGGACAGCTTAGGTCAGACATATTTTTTTTTTTTTTTTTTTTTTTATGCTTAGGTCAGACATAACGGATCAATGCAAATTAAAACTTTTGCTGGCCTTCTTTGGTTATTCTTTTAAAGCGAAAAAATGAGAGATGAAACTGTAGACGGGCTCACAAGGATGATGAGGAACAAAGTTCTCCAGCCACGTTCTTCAACTCAACATGTAAGCACGTGACATCTGTCTGCGCCATTCTGTATACGTCATCAATTACTACGCCACTCAGTCAGCGCGATTATGCTCCACTCCAGTATTCTAGCTATTACACATGTGGAATCCGAGGCATACCGACCCACTGACCCTCGTTCCGGTTAGACAAAAAATAGATGACATATAAAAGGCTCCGAAATATTCATCCAAAATCGCTTGACTGTAAGAAAGAAAGGAGATGCTGCTATTGTTTAGAAAATTCAAATTGTTTCTCTCCTTTGCTACAGGCTGACATTTCTTTGGTCTGGCATTTGAAGCGTATGTAGTGCGGAACTGTAGGTCAAATCATCACGAAGGAAGAGCGGTGTTGGCGGAGGATATGAATGATGACTGTGGTGTGTGAGAGGAATGTGGACGGGAGATAATTGCGGAATAGATTAGTTCATTTTCGTCTGCCATGTGTTTCAAATGTTTGTAAAATACCATCAATTCTTTTGCCAAAATATATCATCTACACATAACGTCCCTTCCAAATTCCAACGCCTGACTATCGTGCGAGCAGAAAGATAAACTTCAAAGCTGTCATTACCGACGAGTGTTAAAATGGGTTGTGCGTATGAGTATGGTTACGGCGATGTAGCGTGGCCTCGTTTTGGCAGTATGGGGATTGACTATTGTCCTGAGTGCATGTGCTGACTGTGGGAGATGTGCAAAAAGAGTATGTAGAGTCTGTTCACAGGAATCTAAACCAGCACATCAACTTGGTTTCATATTCAAGGAATTTCTCAAATGACTTAGATACGTTACTACATATCGACAGGAGCAAAGAACCATTATAAATCTGCTGTGGTTTGCAGCGCCAGAAAAATGCAATTGGAATACTTAACTATGCACATTTAACATAATTATTGCATGCACACAAGATTTTGGGCAGAATGAGGGCTGCTCCATCTGCTTCCTGATCCCAAATGATCGTTACATGGCGCTTTTCGTCGTGCTCGCCTTTGGCCGTACCGCCCTTTGGCATTCATTTATTCACACAATATTCAGGGTATTTGTGCAAATGTTCCATCGCTCGCTGTATCCGGAACCACCCCTGTACCATAGTTGACGTATCATAATCATCTGTGTGACGGAAATCACAACCCGGCCCATTGTAATGACAGCCGAATTCCGACCGTTTCCTCTTGATACATGTTGTAACGGTGACCCCAGAATGATGACATCAGCACAGGAGACAGCCTTTCCTTGCAAGCCACCAGATCGGAGCACAAGAAGATTATACGGCATACGAGATGAGCAATGATGACCAACTGTGAGTCATTGTGACCACAGCACAAGCTTCCTGAAGAATATAAAAGAAGGATCAAGGAACCACAGTAGCAGCAACCAACAAAAACCACCAATTCAAAAATAGCTTAAAGACTTATCACAAACAAAATGCCTGCTACCCACCAAACCTCAAGGTCAAGGAATCACCAAGGTATCTCAGTCAAGGAAAGGATGTTCCAAGACATCAGAAGAGCCATGAGGACCCACTCAGAAAGGACTCCTAGTGTCAACCTGGATACTACAGACCCTTATCACTTTATTCTCTACTGCCGCGAAATGGAAACAAGGATCACCATTGCTACCGAATGCCTCCAAATGTGGCAGGAGTACAAAATAGAAAACCTCCTCTGCCAGGAGTTTCCAGAGGCCAGCACCCAAGAGCTACAAGATGTCACTCCCATGGATATATGTGAATCGAGAACAGCTAAGAAGATCTATCAGATCTTCAGGCATGCACCATGGTCGATCTCCAACTTGGAATATGTTAGAGTCTCGGACTTCAGAGACCTGTCATCCTGCTGAATCAATGTACTAGAAGTCAGGGTGGCTACGGAAGCCCAGTCCACTATCACCCTCAACAGTGAAGAAGTAGAAGACTTCTGGCACCCTATCCTTCAGGACAACCCAGATCAATTCCTGCAAGGATTGATCTCAGTATTCCAAGGCCCAAGTATCCAGGTTAGATCTCCCCAAGACCCCACATTTGTTCCTTATTTTGTGGAAGAGAACCTTATAGACTGGAGAGCTTCAGACCTTGTCCCTGATTTCCCCACCACAGCCGAATGTGATGACGTCATCAATGACATCATCCTGTATGACATACCCGAAGTACGCGAAACACATGACCTACATAACGAATTCGCAGATCTCATCTCCTTCAGTGATGATGATGATGAAGCCCCCATGATCCTGAACTTTCTGCTCTAAGTTCTTTGTTATACTGAATAATGCCAGTACTGGTATTCTCATGTAACACTGGATAATGCCAGCACTGGTATTCTGAGATGACGCGAAATTGTTCCAGCACTGGCATTTTGATGTGACACTAAATAATGCCAGCCCTGGAACTTAGTAGTTTTAGTCATTGGAATTTATATTTAGCTTTATATCTTAGCAACCATTGAATTATATTTTATATAAATACCCCTCTTATTTCCTCTGAAATAAAGTCAGTTCTGGTTTCACTTACACACACTTCCTTACAAGCAATCTAAGAGATAACAAGACAGTTAAAGATAAGAAGTTTGAGGACTATAAGACCTTGGGAAGACACTCCAATAAGAACTTGCTTATAACAAACTTGAGTTAGTCTAAGAGATATACCTTGAAGGGAATCTGGCATATTTGAAGGACTCAGCGACTACTATGTGACAACTTGGTGCCCATTGGCTGGTGATTCAAGATGAATCCCTCACTTTCAAGCTGAAAAACGAACAACTCCCACAACAACTACTCTAACTACAAGAGTCACCCCTGCAAGAATTCAAGATAAGATGGAAATGCATCCCCCCACATTCTATGGATATACTACTGAAGAGTCAATCCTGACCTTCATTGAAGACTTTGAACAATTCACTGCCATATGAGCCCTTGGTGTGGATGCTCAATTGGCCCTTCTACCAGTCAGCCTTAGAGGACCTGCCAGAGATAAGTTCAATATAGCCACCATTGCTGATGCTGGTGCAGCCAAACTTGCCAACATGAAGGTCTTCCTCAGAACAACATATTATACTGAAGAGATCAAGCAAGCTCTTAAGGATCAACTCAATACTATCTACCAGGAACTTAGTGAAGATCCCAACTCATTCTATACCCGAATTTGCCACCAGATTGTCTTGGCTAGCTATGATGACCGCCTTAAGGAACAAATAGCAGATTCAACCTTCCTCAAAGGAGTTCACCCTGAAATTGCCCTAGCAATCTGGTCTACCCCAGCTGCACTGACCCTTGATCAGAAAGTGGTCTTTGTACAGAGATATTGGACAGCCAGACATCCTGCTGAATACTCAATGGAGAAAATAACTGGCATTAAGATGGAGCCATCAAAGCCAACTAGTATCTTACCTGTCACAGTTGTAAACAGACAACTAACCCCACCTATCCCCAAGACAGCCAAAGCTGACCCAGTAGAGGAACTTGCCAAGCAGTTTGCCGAGATGACTGCACACCTTGGTGATGTTGTTAGAGAAGTCTGAAGCACCAACAGGAGATCAGTGCAGAGATTTGCAGCTACTATAGAAGAATGCAATATCACATGCTTCAGATATGGAGAAGAAGGCCACTATGCAAAGAGTTGCATGACTGAAACAAGATGCAAAGCCCAACCAAGCAATACTAGCAGAACCAGAGAACAAACCAATGCAGTAGTCATCGAGGAGATTGGTGACACTGATGATGAAGAATACTATGAGGAGCTCGAATTCTACCCTGCTACTGAAGGTACCAGAACCCGGTCCAAGACCTATGACAAGAAGAGCAACAGTAAGTCAGTTGGAAGACCAAAGAAGACCCCAGCTGTCACTATTCAAAGCAAGACCCAACCCGAGGAGATTGATCAAGACATGGAGTTAGACAAAGCTACCTGCCAAATCATTGAAGGCACTACTCCAGTCTCAGGAGAAAGCAAAAGCAAGAAGGAACAGAAGCTGCACAAGACCAAGATCCACCAGTATGACATCTACAAGGACCTCAAGGAACAGAAGGTCAATGTCACTTTTGGACAGCTAGCTGAAGTCCCTGCCTTCAGACAGCAGTTGAGAGTAGGACTTGCAACTACTGCCAAGAATCAAGAGTACAAGATTGTAGAAGCTCACAATACACAGGAAGAATTTGAGAACTCAGGTGAAGAATCCGAAGACCAGCACAAGACATCAGCCTATACTCCCTGCCAGATCGAAGACTGTATCTTTGATGCCATCATTGATACTGGTGCTGGAGGATGCCTCATGAGCAAGAAGGCAATTGACCACCTAGGTTGGGATATTGAAGAGTCCACCAAGATGGTCTATGTCACAGCAGATGGTACACGAGCTACCCTCCTTAGCAAAATCCGAGAAGTCTCCATTAAGATAGGAGGAGCTACTATCCCAGTAGACATGATTGTCACAAGTGCCACCAACTATGACATCCTTATTGGCAACCAATGGCTTCACAAGGCCAAGGCCATCATTGACCTCAATGCTCAGAAGATGCAGATCAACTACAGAGGAAGAAAGGTATGAGTCTCTATCAATGTCCACAAAGGAGTCTTACCAGACATGGAGGAAGGAGATGAAGAAGACACAGAGGTCTTCATGCACTTGGTAAACAAGAGCAAGAACAAGACACTCAAGCTCACAAATGAGCAGTGGTACAACAAGATCATCGATGGCTATGCCCCTCAAGGAAGATGTCCCCATGGTACTAGAATGTACTGCTCTGAACACCTGAATGACTGCTGGTCCTGTATTAGTGAAGTCAGGAAAATCTGCCAACAGAAACATGAGTAAGAAGCTACCGAAGCAAAAAGGAAAGCCAAAGAAGATGACCAGCCCCTAGAGCTTCAAGCTGACAGCAACGATGAGGAGGAACAAGAATCAGACATCACCCTCAAGATCAAGAAGTTTCACCCTGAAGCCAAGATCCCAGAATACAAGACTGAAGGAGCCATAGGAATGGACCTTGCCAGCATTCAAGATACTACCCTCGAACCACAGACCACCACCCTACTTGGCACTGGAATTGGAGTCAAGTTACCAGAAAACCATGCCGGAATTATCAAGACTAGGAGCAGTCTGGCCAAAAGCAAAATCTCAGTTGAAGGAGGAGTAATTGACCCTGATTACACTGGCGAGATTTTCCTCATAGTCAGAAATCACAACCACACCACCCCCTTCGAAGTCAAGAAGCATGACAGGATTAGCCAGATGCTGATCCACGAAGTTAAGAAGCCCAAGATCATAGAAGCCATCAAACTCATCAAGACCAAGAGAGGAGAACAAGGCTTTGGATCTACTGGAAGAGGAGCCTATGCTGTCACCAAGATTACCGAACTTGAGCACAAGAAAGACAAGGACCAGAACAAGCACACATATACCATTGGAGAAAACTTTCCTCTGGAGGAACAACTTCTCAAGATCCTGCACCAGAACAAAGGAGTACTTGCTACAGACTTTAGAGATATCCACAATTAAGAACCCAAGTACTACCATGAAGTTGACACTGGTGATACCAAGCCTATCTACCAGAAAGCCAGACCCATACCACCTGTCTACAGAGAGTGGCTGCGAGCAGAACTCAAGAAAATGGAAGAAGCTGGAATCATCAAGCAAGCTATCAGCCCCTGGGCCTCACCCATTGTTCTAGCCCCGAAGAAAGGAAGCAAGCCTGGAGAGTTTGCACCAAGACTCTGCATTGACTATAGGAAACTCAATGCCATCACCAAGAAGGATAGGCAGCCCTTGCCGAATATTCAAGAAATTCTTACCACTCTTAGAAGTAAAGCCAAATACTACACTACCTTGGATCTATTCTCAGGCTTCCATCAGATTAGTCTCACTCAAGATGCCAGTGAGAAATCAGCCTTCATCTTACCTGATGCCACCTATATCTACCTGCGAATGCCATTTGGAATGTGCAATGCCCTAGCAAGTTTCTAGCAAATGATGAACAGAGTCTTCAGCAACGAGATTGGAAAATAGCTCTTTGTCTATATTGATGATGTGATCATCTTCAGCAATACAGCATGGGAACATGTCAATCACATACAGCTAGCCCTCAAGAGGCTCAAGGAGCATGGCCTCTACATCAAGCCCAAGAAATGCAAGTTTGCAGCTCAGGAAATCATCTATCTAGGACACCTCATCAACCAGACCAGAATCCACACAGACTCCATGAAGATTGAGGCTGTTGCAGCCTACCCAAGACCCAGAACAACCACAGAAGTTCATGCCTTTCTTGGACTGGCCAGCTACTACAGGAGATTCATCAAAGGATACTCCAACATTGCAGCTCCTATATATGAGCTACTGAAGAAGGAGACCAAATTCGAATGGACTAAGGAGCACCAAGAAACCTTCAATGAACTCAAGACCAGGTTGACCCAAGCACCCATCCTCAGAAGACCAGACTGGAACCTAGAATTCATCCTGCAGACAGATGCGAGTGCTATAGGACTTGGAGCAGTCCTAGCTCAGAAGAAAGATGAACATGAATATATCATCTCCTATGCAAGCTGAGGTACCCACAGAGCAGAACAGAACTATGAGTCATGCAAGCTTGAATGCTTAGCAGTAGTCTGGGCAGTAGACAAGTTCCACTACTACCTAGCTGGGAAACACTTCACCATTCAAACAGACCATTCCACTCTTGCCTGGCTATTCCACACTCTGAACCCCAAAGGAATATATGCCAGATGGATCTATAGGCTGCAAGAGTATGACTGTACTATCAAGCACCACTCAGGAAAGACCAACACCAATGCTGATGCACTCTCTAGGACACCCCAAAACACCCCCATCAAGACTATTCAATATGAATAAGGAGCTATACTATGGATTAATCAGCTATCTTGGGCAGTGGAAGATGCCCAACCACCTCAAACCCTGGACAATCACCATCATCAACCGGACTTGGAAACAGTTTGAATTAGACAACACTATACTCAGAAAAAGAGGAAAGCTAGTAATACCCGAACACAAGAAGTATCAAGTAATGAAGGAAGTACACGAGCAAGGATACTTAGGAGGAACCAATACATATGATAAGGCAAGAAGAACCATGTAGTGGTCCAAGATGGAAGAAGACCTGTGCCAATTTGTCAAAGGGTGTAATAAGTGCCAAAAACAGAAACAAGATCAGCAAGACCAGGCACCCGGGTCATCAAGAATTGAGCCTATCCCCTTCCACCACATCACAATAGATATCATTGGACCACTACTAGTAACAATATCAGGAAACCGCTATATTATAGTTATCATAGACCTCTTCACCAAATGGATAGAGGCAGGAGCATTACAAGAAGCCAATGCCCTCTCTATAGCCGACTTCCTGCACTGAGAAATCATCTGCTGCTACAAGACACCAAAGCAAATCACAACAGACTGCAGAACAGAATTTGTCAATGGATTCCATGAGATAATATATCAGAAATACAAGATCCAGCACATCAAGCCCACCGCATACCACCCTCAAGGAAATGGACAGACAGAGAGAACCAACAAGACCCTCAAGAACATCCTAGCGAAGATCTCAGAGACATATGAGAATTGGGATAACTATCTCCCAACTGCCCTCTCTGTCCTACGAGATATACAGTCACAGAGCACACATTTTACCCCAAGAGAGCTGCTCTTCAGAGAAGAAGATTCTGATGGAACCTCAGCCACAAATCTAGACCTAACTTAGAGATGGGTTGATGCAGAAATCCGGAGACTACACCAAATCAGGAAGAAGGCTGAAGATTATATCACCAAGTCACAAGCGCTAACAAGGAAGAATGCGGAAAAGAATCACAAGGCCCTAGAACCCATCCAAATTAGAGAAAAGGTTCTACTGTATTGAAATATGGTAGAAGCCTCATGGTTGTGAAAACTGGAGCCCAAATGGGAAGGACCCTTCTATGTGCAAGATATCAAGGGAACTACCTTCTAGCTTAGAAAAATCTCAGAGACCATACTACCTACTACAGTATATAGGAACAGACTCAAGAAGTACCACGAACCTATACAAGAGAAGCAAAACATGACTGCCCATGAGGTTCTAGTCCATGAATCATAACAGTATGTCCTGTGACCAGCAGGCTATCTGTCTGGACCATTCTCTAAGGAATACGGCACTAGCAACTACTCATTCATGAGACTTTCAAAGTCAGAGGAGTTCAAACCATTAACTGATTGCTCAAGATCAGAATTAGGTCCTTGCTCTATATGAAGAGAGCGACCCTTCACCATCATGCCAAAATACAAAGGGAAGACGCCAGCCCATAAATACTAGTTTTCAATCCCTTGCCAGAGGTTATGGGATCAGCAAATTTTTCAGGACTGGACCAATGAATAAGGATGCTCAGGAAGATTCTTATTCAGGAGAAAGATGTAACAGTGACCCCAGAATGATGACATCAGCACAGGAGACAGCCTTTCCTTGCAAGCTACCAGATCAGAGCACAAGAAGATTATATGGCATATGAGATGAGCAATGATGACCAACTGTGAGTCATTGTGACCACAGTACAAGCATCCTGAAGAATATAAAAGAAGGATCAAGGAACCATAGTAGCAGCAACCAATAAGAACCACTAATCCCAAAATAGCTCAAAGACTTATCACAAACGAAATGCCTGCTACCCACCAAACCTCAAGGTCAAGGAATCACCAAGGTATCTCAGTCGAGGAAAGGATGTTCCAAGACATCAGAAGAGCTATGAGGACCCGCTCAGGAAGGACTCCTAGTGTCAACCTGGGTACTGTAGACCCTTATCACTTTATTCTCTACCGCTGCAAAATAGAAACAAGGATCACCATTGCTACCGAATGCCTCCAAATGTGGCAGGAGTACAAAATAGGAAACCTCCTCTGCCGGGAGTTCCCAGAGGCTAGCACCCAAGAGCTACAAGATGCCACTCTCATGGATATATATAAAATAAGAACAGCTAAGAAGATCCATCAGATCTTCAAGCATACACCATGGTCAATTCCCAACTTGGAGTATGTTAGAGTCTCGGACTTCAGAGACCTGTTATCCTGCCGAATCAATGTGCTAGAAGCCAGAGTGGCTACGGAAGCCCAGTCCACTATCACCCTCAATAGTGAAGAAGTAGAAGACATCTGGCACCCTATCCTTCAGGACAACCCAGATCAATTCCTGCAAGGATTGATCTCAGTATTCCAAGGCCCAAGCATCCAGGTTAGATCTCCCCAAGACCCTACATTTGTTCCTTATTTTGTGGAAGAGAACCTCATAAACTGGAGAGCTCCAGACCTTATCTCTGATTTCCCTGCCACAGCTGAAAATGATGACGTCATCGATGACATCATCCTGCACAACATACCCGAAGTACGCGAAACATGTGACCTACATGACAAATTTGCGGATCTCATCTCCTTTAGTGATGATGATGATGAAGCCCCCATGATCCTGAACTTTCTGCTCTAAGTTCTTTATTATACTGAATAATGCCAGCACTGGTATTCTCATGTAACATTGGATAATACCAGCACTGGTATTCTGAGATGATGCGAAATTGTTCCAGTACTAGCATTTTGATGTGATACTAAATAATGCCAGCCCTGGAACTTAGTAGTTTTAGTTATTGGAATTTATATTTAGCTTTATATCTTAGCAACCATTGAATTATATTTTGTATAAATACCCCTCTTATTTCCTCTGAAATAAAGTCAGTTCCAGTTTCACTTACACACACTTTCTTGCAAGCAATCTAAGAGATAATAAGACAGTTAAAGATAAGAAGTTTGAGGACTATAAGACCTTGGGAAGGTACTCTAATAAGAACTTACTTATAACAAACTTGAGTTAGTCTAAGAGATACACCTTGAAGAGAATCTGGCATATTTGAAGGACTCAGTGACTACTATGTGACAATGTATTTCTTACACAAATCAGATCTCGTAGGCCCATTATCCTAAATCTCTTTGGCCAACCTGGTGCTATATTCCAATCATCAATTCGACTCGTTTGTGCTCACTATTTATTCTAGAAGGTTTATCAAAGAATTCTTCAATAATATAGCCTCATATATAATCTATTCAGAAAAGATACCAAATTTAAATGAACAAACAAGTAGCAATAAGTATTTAATAAACTCAAGACTAGATCAATGCAGATATCTCTCTTGAGAAGACCCTATTGGTCTAAGAAATTTATCTTTCAGATAGATGTAAGTTTAATCAGACTTAGAGTAGTCCTTTTATAAAAAAAGGATAAAGTAAAATATATGATCACATATCTAGCTGAAGAACCCACAATGAAGAAAAGAACTATAAGTCTTATAAATTTGAATATTTTGCAGTCATCTGAATAATAGAAAAGTCCCATCACTATCTTTATAAATAATTATCAACAAAACCTATAAATAATTCAAAACTAATAGAGAAATACTTTAGAAAGAAAAACTACTAGTTATACTAAAATATAAAAAAGAGCAACTAATGAAGTTAGTATATAAACTTGGCTATCTAAAAAGAGTAAATAAATAACTATAATAATGCTAAAACTATAATATAGTAGTCAGAAATAGAGATAAATATCAGACAATTTGTTAAAACTTATAATAAATATTAAAAACAGATATAAGATCAATAAAATCAGATCTTAGAATTAGTAGATATATAACTAGTACTTTTTACATATATTGTAATAGATGTGATTAGTTCTTTATTATAATATTAAATAATAACTAATATGTCATTAATATTATAGACTTCTTTATAAAATTAATAGAGACTGAATCTTTTAAAGAAGTCAATATACAGTCTATTGCAATTTTTTTTTTTTTTTTTTTTTTTATAAGTACTAGGTTTCTTTATTAACTAATCTATAATAAATATAAGATTCTCATATTATACCAATAGCCCAACCAATCCAACCTCACTCTATCTCATCTTAATACACTTTTTCTCCCCCATCTCTATCTTCTTAAAAAGCTCTAAATTATTTATCATCTCAACCTACTTACTACTCTTTGTATATATCTCTTTTATCAGATATTGATAGTGATCTCTTTAAGGATTCCACTCCCTCTACTAGTCAGATAGAATGTTTACCATCAATCTCTTCCATCTTGCTATCTTTTCTCTCAAAACCATCTACCTCCTATTCTTAAATATATAATTACAGCTAGTGTCTAGCCAACCCCACTCATACTACTATCACTTACTCAATAGTAAATCACTCATTACTGATATACTCTACCAACTACTCACTATCTTATTTTTCTTCCTCTATACTCTCTTACTGTCTCATCTCCAGGTGACTTCTAACTATTGTCCAAAAGTCACCAAGTATCTTATACTTACTTAGTCTATATTTAGACATCTTTTTAATCTCTCTCTCTTGCTCAACACTATAATAATCCTTATACTCAAAAATACCTCCTTTTATTAAGTATCTTAATTGAAAGTCAATATATAATTACTCTATAAAATATACTACCACATCACTCAGAACTTCAGAGAAAGCTACTATTATATCTCAGTACTCTAAGACCAGACTTTAGCTCTTACAAATTCTTTTATAAAGAAATTATCTATTAATTTAAAAATTTAAAGCAAGTAACTATAGACAGAGAAATAGAATTTTTAAACTAGCTCTTTGAGATCTATTATAAGAAATATAAGATTTAGTATATTTGAACTATAGTTTATCACTTTCAAGAAAATAGACAACTAGAAAAAATTATTAAGATTTTTAAGAATATTATTATTGTGATCTGTAATAATTATAAAAACTAGAATTATAGTATTATTTACTCTTTAAGATATAAAAAAAAGTCTATTATATAATAGAGATATAGTATAGAAATATATAGATATAGAGATATAAAGATTATATTAAATAAGAAAGAGAGATGAAGATTGTATAATTAAAATATAGATATTATAATAAAATAATATAGAAAAGATTTATAAATCTCTAAAGACTATCAAGATAGGAGATAAAGATCTAGTATATATCTATATTAGGATATAGTAAAAGCTTTATAGTTATAAAAACTAGAGTCTAAGTATAAAGAACTCTACTTTATATATGTAAGATATAAAAGAGACTATCTTTTAACTATAAAAACTCTTAAATATAATTATCTTCATTACTATTTATTATAATATAGCAGATGCATAACTGTATAAGTATATCAGATTTCTGTATTTTGAAAACTTGATCTTTTTTAATACTATAAAGTTCTTGAGATACAGGGTAAGTGAGTTCAAAGTATATCTGCCTGCAGACTTACTAGTTCTCTTACTTTCTTCTTACTTTGAACTATTTTGTTCTGAGGTTTTATTTACTCTAGATATGAGATATTTATATAAGTTTACTAGCTATAAAGTGGCTAAGTTATAACTATGTTTCCTATGAGTTACTTTTTACAAGTATTAATCCTTGATATCTGTTAAATCTTTAACAATCATCAAAACTTTAATATCTGTAAAATCTTGATATTTGTAAAGAATTTAACATTTGTAAAAACTTTAATATTTGTAAAATATAACTGCTATTTGTAAGACTATACTATATTTGGGAATTGAATTCAGATACTACAATCAAATGTCTATTCTCCTGATTTATATTTCTATTTGGATCAACTATTATAACTTCCTCCTAAATGGATAATTTGTCTCTGAAATATTCTATTTACTTAAACTTCCAAGCTTTCACCAGTTGTATCTCCTTATACTGTATAATTTTTGTCATTATATTCTCCCAATAGTATCTTTTGATATATTCAAAGATTTGTAGAACTACTTCTCAGAAATGGACTAGAGCTGACTCATCATCTTTGAACAACTTATTAACTTATTTGACAATTGTAATCTAAGTATGAGAGAGCTGACACTCTCTAATCCAGTTATCTTTTCCTATCTTTAGTTATAAGTTTAGTAGCTATCCCAACTTGAAGTATTCTTAAAACTCAGTCTGATTTTGATAGATCTTAAAATGTAAGATTTATAACAAGTATATCTGAATAATACTATGAATACTGTTAAAATATTCTTCTATAATCAGCAGCTCAGTAGTATACCATTGTCTTTCTATAGCTCATTATGTAGTACTAGTAATCTTGAGGGCTGTGACTATACTCTATTAATAAGTCATAATACTTCTTGAGTCAATTTTAGTAAATGATAGTAAAGATAATTGTGTCTGAGAGTTTTTATAGCCAAAAGATAGTTTTTTTTATATCTTGCACAAGGTAAGGTCCTTTTTATTTAGACTTTAGATTTTGTGACTATGAAGCTTTACTATATTCTGATATATCAGAACTTTGTCTTCTATTATATTATTCTGTTGTAGTATCTGTGCCTTGGTTATATAATCCTTGGTCTTTTTCTTAATTTAGTGTAGTCTCCATATCTCTATATCTATATATTTTCATATAGCATCTCTATTAGATAATAAGATTTTTTGAGAACTTTCTTCTCTGAATAGCATCTCTTAAAGAGTAAAATAGATACTTTATGATCAGATACTTTAGAGAGCAGATAATACTATTAGCAGAGAGTGATCTCAGTTTTCATAGCTATTGTAGATCTTGGCAATAATATTCTTAAGAGTCTTGTTGGTTCTTTCTACTTGTCTATTTCTCTGAGAGTGATAGACTGTAGTCTGAATGTGCTAGATCTTGTACTTCTTATAGAGAATCTCAAAGAACTAATTCACAAATTATGTTCCTCTATCTATAGTTACTTGCAATAGAGTCTTGAATTAGTAGATGATTTCTTTATAGAAGAAATTAGTAATTGACTATATATTGGCTTTCTTGAGAGATTCTGCCTCTATCTATTTTATAAAAAAGTCTATAATGATAATGATGTATTAATTGCCAGTTAAAGTCAAGATTAGTAGGCTAATTATGTCTATTACAATGTATGCAAAGAGTACTGGTTCTATATATGCTGATCTTGAGGTCTGATTTTGTTGGTCTTATTTCTATTTCTGATATTTGTTATAGATCATGATAAATTATCTGATATCTTTCTCTATTTCTGGCCATCATATTGCTCTTCTTACTTTATTGTATATATTTGTTCCTCCTAGATGGCCAAGTTTATATATCAATTTCATTACTTGCTCCTTCTAATGTTTGAGTATAACTAGTAGTTGTTTTTTCTTTAGTATTTCTCTATTGGTCTTGAATTGTTTCCTTGTTATATTGATGATCATTTGTATCCATTCTTTCAGATATTGGGGCATCTTTTACTGTCCCAGGTAGGTGATAATTCTATAGTAGAGTTCCTTATTTATAGTTGATTTACTGGTTGAGGGTTCTTTGGAGTATCTGTAAGAGAGTATCTATATTAGTATTGGTTTTTCTAAAATAATGTACAATAGTTATATCATAAGCTTATAACTTCATAATCTATCTGGTATAGATTTCTTTGGGTTATCTAGTGATCAGTAGCTAGGTGAGAGCTGAGTGATCTATCTAAATAATGAAGTATCTTCTAGCAAAATAGTAGTGAAACTTTTCTACAGCTCAGATAACTGTGAGATATTCTAACTTGTAGAATTCATACTCTTTTTCTACTTCTAACAAAAAAAAAAAAAGTTAAAATTATTGCAAATAGATATAAATTAAAATTAATATAATTATAATATATTTTAAGTTTCAAATTTAATAATTTTATAAAAAATTTAATAATATTAAATATAAGAAAAAATAATAAAATACTCTTTATAAAAATAAACTTAAAAAAGTCTTTTATTAGATTATAAAATTTAAATATAATATACTTTATCTCTATTAATAATTTCATTTTTGTTAATATTTTTATTTTTTATTATTAATTAATTTTAATATTTTTATTTTTATTTATAATTCCATATTTATTAATAATTTATATATTAATTATTCTAATTAAAAAAAAGAAATATTTTTAAATAATATTTATCATAAATATACAATAGTATTTCTTTTATAAATATAATATATTATATATTGCAAAAGATTTTCTTATTCTACCATTACTAATAAATGCTTCTCAATCTCTTACAATTCAATGCTACTGCAATTTGTAAACATTGTTGTACGATTTATTTTGACCAGGATCGAGATATGATAGAGACAGAAATTCTGAAGTTCGATGAATATTACATAGATGGATGGTGGATTGATTAAGGGCGGATGGATGACCGGTGGATGGATGACCGCATGGATGAGCAGCGGATGGATGAGCGGGGATGGATGAGCGGCGGATGGATGACCGGCGGATGGATGAGCGGCGGATGGATGAGCGGCGGATGGATGAGCGGCGGCGGATAGATGAGCAGCGGCGGATGGATGAGCGGCGGATGTATATGGAAAATGTCAGCAGACGAAAAGAGATCAAATAATTATGTAGAAAACGTATTTTTTTTTTTATAGTCGCTACGTGTAGAAAACGTACTTACCAAGGACTTATTCGATATATATAGGAAACCTGGACCCGTTTTCGTCCTTGCTCAAGGGACTCATCAGTTGGATTTATCGCATCCTAATAATAATACGAAAAGCAACCAAGAACGGCCAGTCCCCGTCTCTCGACGGAGAAGGCCGCGTATGCTTCAGTACCCGTATCAAGAAACTTTGAACGAGAGCATAAATAGTAAATACTTATCTTTAAAAATGCCTAGCCCCAACCAACAACGCCTGGGGCGACACCTCCTGGCACAACATGTTCAAGGATCCTAAGAATTCAGCGGATGAACTCCTCCTCACCTTGAGATGCAGTGACAGGCGATGAAACATGTTCTGGAAAGAACCCGACCCAGCTGAAGAGGCAAGCGGTCCAAGCCAAGGGCGAAGAACCCAGTACCTTGCGCAATGTTCGTGAAAAGGCTGGTTCCAGCAATAACTTGCGTACTGAGCCCGTCCTACCCTCCCCGGTCGGCTGTCAAAAGGAAGGTGAATTATTATCATAGAATATAGTATGCAAAATATTAAGGACACTGTAGGAATACCTCCAGAAGAAATTCTCTGTTCGAATGACAAAGAGTGAAAAGCGCGTCGACTTTGCGAAAGAAAACAAAATCCTTGTGACGTCACAAATTAATTTTCACCCGTACGTCATCATAACAATTATTGTTTGACGCTATTTGATGGCCCAGCGCCTAACTTTGTAAACCGACCTTTGCCATTTCGCCCCGCAATTAGCACATATAAAAACTGTCTGTACGTTATGGAACACCCCCATTTGAGTCATATATATAGTATTTTGACCACATTGTTCTTTAATAATAATTCGAGTATGTATATATAATTTGAAGACCGCGCAACCAATTTAAATAGTAAAACAAACGGGGATTATACGAAATATACAATTCATTTTAACCCAGCCAACAGTTTTGTTTGCGATATGCGAACTCGTATAATGCGTACTGATTGGTGATGGTGACGTATGCAATCTGTCTAGGGCGCTCCAATTTCAGGCGTATGTTTCAGTTACTGGTTTTATTCACTCTAAATGCGGGTACTCAGTGTAATCGCAGTCTGGTCCGTATGCTAACTTACAATTGTCGCCGAGAGCTCCAATATCGGGCGCCTGTTTCGGAGGGTTTCGGTTTCGTGTCATCGCCCTCCGTTCGCCCCACGCCGGATGCGGTACAGATATTAATTTTTTCTATTTCCTATCGTCGCCCGTAGCAATATCACCCCGTGTCAGATTCACTTACAAGATGGAATATATCAGGACAACGCATTTGATAGGATAAAAAACAAAAACTTTTCTGAAAGATACCGGCAAAATTCTATTTGTGACGTCACAAGAATTTTTGTTTTTATTTGCAAGTCAACGCGCATTGTGTACTCTTTGTTCTTCGAACACTGGAGGTATTATATCCCTTCACACCTTTACAACGTCTTATTATATTTTTTATTCTGTGATAATAATTCACCTTCCATTTGACAGCCGACCGGGGAGGGTAGGACGGGCTCAGTACCCAAGTTATTGCTGGAACCAGCCATTTCACGAACATTGCTCAAGGTACTGGGTTCTTCGCCCTTGGCTTGGACCGCTTGCCTCTTCAGCTGGGTCGGGTTCTTTCCAGAACATGTTTCATCACCTGTCACTGCATCTCAAGGTGAGGAGGAGTTCATCCGCTGAATTCTTAGGATCCTTGAACATGTTGTGCCACCCCAGGCGTTGTTGGTTGGGGCTAGGCATTTTTTAAGATAAGTATTTACTATTTATGCTCTCGTTCAAAGTTCTTGATATGGGTACTGAAGCATTCGCGGCCTTCTCTGTCGAGAGACGGGGACTGACCGTTCTTGGTTGCTTTTCGTATTATTATTGTTAGGATGCGATAAATCCAACTGATGAGTCCCTTGAGCAAGGACGAAAACGGGTCCAGTTATTCCTATATATATCGAATAAGTCCTTGGTAAGTACGTTTTCTACATATTAGTTCGTCTGTGTGAGAGGAGAGGTTGCGAAAAAAAAAAACAAAAAAAAAAAAAAAAAAAAAAAAAAACCGCGATTATTTTCTTTTATATATTTGATCTCTTTTCATTTGCTGATATTTTCCATATACCATCCATCCATTCATCCATCCATCCACTATACCATACATCATTCATCCGCTGTCTCGCCGCTCATTTAATGGCCGCTCATCATCCATCTGCCATTAATTTATCCACCGTCCATCTATGCAATATTCATTCAACGTCTTCAATTTCTACGTCATCATCAATTATGACGCGTAACATGTAATATAGTGCACTGAAGCGCGGTTTTTATTGATGCTCAAGTATAATGTAAATGATGTCACTATTGATGATGTTTCCATCTAAGCCACAAATTACTTGTTACTCAAGTTGCATATTTTAACAATAATATATAATAAAATTCTGAAACTCTTTTGAGTTTATATTTATAGAGATTTTTTTATTTATATTTGTTTTTATATTTATAATAATTAATATTTATATTACTATTAGATATTATAATATATTAATATAGTATATATTATAAGAAGATTTAGGCTGATGAGAGGTTGGACTTATATAAATTTATAGCTTAGATACAATAATATATAATGTAACTCTAGACCTTTATTTTATACAAATAGTTCTTATCTCTCTCTCTTTCTGCTTTAGTCTTTTTATCTTAATTTCTTTTTTCAGTCTTCTTATCTTAGTTTTCACTAGTATTAAGATTATTAAATTATATTACAAAAAGAAGAAAATTACAGATAAGTATAGCTATATAATTAAAAATAAATTTTTATTCAAAAAGGAACTTAAGAACCTATTATATAAATTTGAGAATATTCTTATTATTAATTTTAAGAATATTATAGAAAAGATACTAGATTATTATTATGATATTAATATAGAGAATACTGAGCCAATCTATCAAAAAGTAAGATCTATTCTACTAGTATACTGTGAATAGCTTAGAGAAGAAATCAAGTAGATAGGAGAATCTAAAATCATCAAGAAAGCTATTAGTCTATAGTTATTACTAATTATACTAGTCTTAAAGAAAAAAAAACAAGTCAGAAGAATTTACACTAAGATTCTATATAGATTATGAAAAACTCAACAAAGTTACTAAGAAGAATTAATAATTATATACAATCTCTCATTAGTAATATCTCAGTGATACTAGAAAATAAAACACTATCTTAGATCTATACTCAGAATTCTATCAAATCAGTCTCACTAAAGATGCTAGTGAAAAGTCTATCTTTTTAACTTTAGATAAAATCTATGTCAACTTATAAATACTATTCAAAATGTATAATATCTCTATAAGCTTTTAATAAATAATAAATGAGATTTTCTATAATAATATGAAAAAATAGATAATAGTTTATATAGATGATATAATTATCTTCAGAAAGATAGTTTAAGAATATCTGAACTATATCTATTAAATTATATAAAAATTGAGAAAGTATAAAAGCCTAAGTATAAGTTTATATATAGAAATTAAAATCTTCTAACTTGGATATACATATTATCAACTAGATAGAAACTCACATATACTCTATCAAAATTTAAGTAGTAGTCTATTTAAGATCCATTACAGTTACTAAAACTCAAGTCTTAATATGACTTACTAAATATTATTGAAGAATTCTCTAATAATAAGTTCTATTAATGAGTTATTAAAGAAAAATACTAAGTTTTACTTAATTAGTAGACAGCAATAAGTATTTATAAACTCAAGATCTAATTAACTCAGATATCTATCTTGAGAAGATCTAACTAGTCTCAAAAATTCATTCTATAGACAGATGTGAGCTCAATTGAACTAAAAGCAATCTCTGTATAAAAGAATATTAAAGTTAAATACATAATTATATCTCAGTTAAGGAATCTATAGGAGAGAAATAGAGTATAAATTCTATAAATTACTGTAACTTATAGTTATTTAGACTATAATAAGTTTTTCTACTTTCTTGTAAAAAGATACTTCATTATTCAGATATATTATAAAGCTACAAGTCTATAATATAACTCTTATAATCTAAAGAAGCTTTTGAAATAGCAACTTGATATATTAGTATATAACTTAAACTATTTTATTAGTTTTATATTATTTATCAATAATATATAAAATATGCAACCTATATAACTTTAATAAAATCATCTCTCTTTTATAATAAAAGTTATTAGTCCTACTAGTACTAAGCAGCTATAGTAAAAAAAAAAAAAAAAAAAAAAAAAAAAAAAAACAAAAAAAAAAAAAAAAAAAAAAAAAAAAAAAAAAAACACCTCTTATAAATATATACTATACTAGAAATATCAGATAACAATCAGCCTAGTAATATAGATATATCAATCATAAGAGTTCTGACAGATATAACTACAATAAGTATAGGAAACACAGTCTTAGTTATAAGTATAAATATAACCAAGAGATCTATCCTGATTTTTGATAGAAAAGTTTATGTAATCTGAGTGTTCAATATAATAAATCTTATTAATGAATTTGACTTAACAGAGTATATAAAGCCACAAGTACTGATTCAAGATTATAATACTATAAATGATCTCTGAGTATTATATAAGATTGTATTTATATTATCAAATTTACAAATAAAGCTCATAATGTATACTATGATAGCTCATAAGATATAAAAGACTTTATACAATTATTATATATAAGCATCTGTATCAAATTGATTCTATCTGAAATCTCAGCTATTTATTCTATGAATAAAGCCAAAGAAAAGTATCTATGAATATGTCAGTCATATTGATGATCTGGTGAATTAAGTAAATTTTCTCAGTATATCTATAGATTATATTAATAATAAAGATAAGGTTATAGTACTTATGAGAACTTCCAGATATATATAATATTATTATTATAGTCATATATAAAAGTGGCAGACTTATATATATACCTATATAATAATAAGTCTCTTGAATAAAGAAATATATTTAGAAAACAGTGATAATGATAATAAAAACACCTTCTATAGATCCTGCAGACATGATAGCAGTGCCAACTAAGATAAAAAATATAGATAATAAGACCAATAAACTCAAATAAAAAATCAATATAATAACAACTAGTCTACTTAATTAACTAAGTATAATAGCTACTGTGAATACTATAATAAGTATGGATATAGGAAGTACTACTAATATTACTAAGAAAATAACAAAGAGTGTAGTGAAAATAAATATAAAAAAAGTCAG
Organism: Jimgerdemannia flammicorona; assembly: GCA_003990745.1. NCBI lineage: Eukaryota > Fungi > Mucoromycota > Endogonomycetes > Endogonales > Endogonaceae > Jimgerdemannia > Jimgerdemannia flammicorona. The sequence goes on along the minus strand of RBNI01000008.1, from coordinate 39,596 downwards.
TATAGATATAGGAATTAGAAAGGCAAAGAGAAGTAAGATAATGTAAATACTACTAAAACTAACAATAATAGTATATTCTTTATACAAGTAATATATATAGATAATAATTCTATTACCAGTATAAGACCTATATCTATGAGCAGTTCTACTATCAAATCCACCAACTCAATATCTATAAATCCCAGTCAGCAAAAAACTTTTAGACTAATAAATAGTAGTAATAATATCAGAACTACTAGTAGTAAAAATATAAATACAACTAATGATAATGATGTCTGACTTATAGATTCTGGAACTATATAATATATAGTACTATATAGAGAATAGTTCTCTATATATGAGCCTTTTGAGTACTCTATACTTATCAAACTAGAAGATAACAATATCATCTATACTCAAGAAAAGAGAAATGTAGAGATATATCTTTATAGTAATATTATAAAATCTATCAGTATCTTCTTAGATATATTATATATCTCAGAAATTAGCAAAAAGCTCTTTTTAATAAGTAAGATAATATCTCATAGTAATAAAGAGATATATATATATTTAAAGAGTATAACTATATATTATTTGAATGATAATGAGCTAATAATAGCCTCAAAATATAGTAATCTTTATATAATTAATAGGATATCAAATAGTATAAAAGCCTCTACATATATGACAACTATACCTAATATATTCAATATGTAGTATCAATACTTAGGACATTTTTGGCAAATCAAGTCTCAGAAAGATAATCTAAAATAAATCAGTAATTAGATTACTGATATATATATCTAGAGAATAGTTTTTGCAAAGTATATAAGAAAAAAAAAATATTCTAGTGACTATTTGAGAAATAATTAAAGTATATATATATTTAGAATTCTTAATTTTATATATATAGATATATATTTGTAAGCTAATATATATACTATTATATATACTCTAGAAAGAAATATTTCATTATATTCATTGATAATTATATATATAAGATATTATAAGATATAGATATATAACTATATAAGTATATCAGATTTCTGTATCTTGAAAATCTGACCTTCTTTGACTCTATAGAGTTCTTAGGATACAGAGATGGGTGAGTTCAAAGTATATCTGTCCACAGGCTTACTGGTTCTCTTGCTTTCTCTTTGCTTTAAACTATTTCCATCTGAGGTTTATTTACTCTAGATACTGAAATATTTATACAAGTTTGCTAGCTATATGGTGGCTAAGTTATGAGTTACTTTTTATAAGTATTAAATCCTTAATATCTACTAAATCTTTAATAATTACCAAAACTTTAACATCTGTAAGATCTTTAATATTCATGAAAACTTTAATATTTGTAAAATACTATGACTACTATTTATATGACTATACTATATTTGGAAATCAGATTCAGGTAATATAATCAAATATCTATTCCTCTGATTTATATTTCTAATTTAGGTTAACTGTTATAACTTTCTTCTAAATAAGTGATTCATCTCTGAAATATTTTATTCACTCAAACTCCCAAGCTTCTATGATTGTATCTCCTTGTACTATGTGATTTGTACCATTATATTCTCCCAATAATATCTCATGATATATTTAAAGTCTCCTTGGACAACTCTGTAAAAATGAGCTAGAGCTGGCTCATCATCTTTGAAAAACTTATTAACTTGCTTGGTGATTGTGATCTAAGTATAAGAGAGCTGACACTCTCTAATCCAGTCTTCTTTTCCCATCTCTGGTCATGAGTTTAGTAGCCATCTCAACTTAAAGTATTCTTGAAGCTTAGTTTGGTTCTGGTAGACCTTGAAGTATAAGATTTATAATTAGTATATCTGGACTATACTCTAAATACTGTCAAAGGATTCTTCTATGATTGATGGCTCAGTAGTACACTATTGTCTTTCTATGGCTTATTATATAGCATTGATAATCTTGAGGGCTATGGTAGTACTCTGTTGATTAGCAATAATACTTCTTAAGTTGATTTTTGTGAATAGTAGTGAGAATGATTATACTTAAGAGTTTTTGAAGTCAAAATATAATTTCTTTTATATCTTATATAAGGTAAGGTCCTTCTCACTTAGGCTCTAGTATTTATGACTATAAAGCTTCTACTATATTCTAATATATTAGAACTTTTTCTTCTATCTTGATAATCTCTAGAGACTTATGAATCTTTTCCACATTATTCTGTTATAGTATCTGTACCTTGGCTATATAATCCTCAGCCTTCTTTCTGATTTGATATAGTTTTCATATCTCTATATCTATGTGTTTTCATATAGTATCTCTATTGAATAATAAGATTCCTTAAGAACTTTCTTCTCTAAACAGCATTTCTCAAGAAGTCAAATAAGTACTTTGTAATCAGATATCTCAGAGAGCAGATAATACTATTGGCAGATAGTGATTCCAGTTTTCATAGTTATTATAGATCTTAGTGATAATGTTCTTGAGAGTCTTATTAGTCCTTTCTGCTTATCTATTTCTCTGAGGGTGATAGACTGTAGTCTAAATATACTGGATCTTATACTTTTTATAGAGAATCTCAAAGAACTGATTCACAAATTCTGTTCCTCTATCTGTAGTTACTTGTGCTAGGGTCTTGAATTAACAGATGATTTCTTTGTAGAAGAAATCAGTAATTGACTGTACATTGGCTTCCTTGAGGGGTCCTACCTCTATTTATTTTGTGAAAAGGTCTACAATGATAATGATATATCAATTGCCATTCAAAGTCAAGAGTAGGGGGCCAATTATGTTTATTGCAATGTGTGCAAAGAGTACTAGTTCTATGTATACTGATTCTGGGGTCTGATTTTATTGGTCTTAGTTCTATTTCTGGTATTTGTTATAGGTTTTAATAAATCATCTAATATTTTTCTTCATTTCTGACCACCACATTGGTCTTCTTGCTTTATTATATGTGTTTGTTTCTCCTAAATAGCTGAGTTCATATACTGATTTCATTACTTGTTCCTTCTTATATTTGAGTATAACTCATAGTTTTTCTTTTTTCAATATTTCTCTATCAGTTTCAAATTATTTCCATGTTCTGTTAATAATCATTTGTATCCATTCTTCCAAATATTAGGACATCTTTTGCTGTTTTAGATAGATGATAATTTTATAGTAAGTTTCTTATTCATGGTTAATTTGCTAGTTGGAAATCCTTCAAGATATCTATGAGAGAGTGTCTATATTGATATTGGTTCCTCTGAGGTGGTGTACAATAGTTACATCATAAGCTTGTAACTTTATGATCAATCTAACATAGATTCCTTTGGGTTGTCCAGTGGTCAGTAGTCAGATAAGAGCCAAGTAGTCTATCTGAATGGTGAAGTATCTTTCTGCAAGATAGTAGTGAACCTTCTCTATAGCCTAGATAATGGTAAGACATTCCAACTTGTAGGATTCATACTCCTTTTCAGCTCCTCAGATTCCTCAGCTTAGATATATAATAATATACTCTACTTTGTCTTTCTTCTATACCAGAACTGCTCCTAGTTCTTTTGCACTTGCATCTATCTGCAGGATGAATTCTTGAGTTCAATTGGGTCTTCTGAGGATGAGTGCTTGGGTCAGCCTGATCTTGAGTTCATCAAATGATTTTTATTGCTTTCTGATCTATTGGAACTTAATAACCTTTTTGTTGAGTTTGTAGATTGGTCTGCAATATTGGAGAATTCTTTGATAAATCTGTAGTAGTATGAGGTGAGTCTCATAAAGACTTGGGCTTCAGTAACTATAGTGGGTCTTGGGTAAGCTGCTACTGCTTAAATCTTAAGTAGGTCTGTATGTATTCCATCTTGGTTAATTATGTGGCCAAGGTAGGAGATCACAATTTCTACAAACTTGTACTTCTTGAATTTGATATAAAGATCATGATTTCTTAGCTTTTCTATTATCTGCTAGATGTACTATAGATATTCTTCAGTTATCTTGCTATAGATGATAACATCATTCATATAAACTATTATCCATCTTCTTATATTATAGTAGAAGATTTTATTCATCATTCACTAAAAATATACTGATGTATTATATATTCCAAATGACATTTGTAGATAGACATAGGTTCTATCTGGAGTAATGAAGACTGATTTTTCACTTGCTGCTTTAGTGAGATCAATCTGGTAGAATCCTGAGTATAAATCTAAGTACTATAATAATACTGTACTTTATCTCTCAGAGTTATGAGAATATGTATCACTGATGAGGAGTAGTGGTTGATAATCCTTCTTTGTAGTCAGATTGAGCTTCCTGTAATCTGTACAGAGTCTTAGAGTAAATTCTCCTAGCTTGCTTTCTTTTTTTAGAGCTAGTACAACTGGTGAAGCCCAAGGACTGCTGGCTTCTTTGATGATACCAGCTTCTTTCATCTGCTTGATTTCTTCTCTGAGCTATTTATAATAGGCTTGTGGAATTGGCCTTGCTTTTTTTTTTTTTTTTTTTTGTTTTGTGTAATTGGCTTTTCTTTTTTTTTTTTTTTCTACATTGGCCTTGCTTTTTAATAAATTGGTTCAGTATCTCCTATGTCTATATCATAATAGTGGTATGGAGTCTTTCTCTTAATATTCTTGAAGTCTGTGGCTAGAATATCCTCAAATTCATAGAGTAGCTTCTTGAGTTCTTTCTTGAGTGAGAATTCATCTTTAATAGTATAGCTATGCTTGTTTGTAGTTTCCTTCTTCTTGTGATCCAGTTCAGTGATCTTGGTGCTAGTGAATACTTCACTTTCTGTAAATCCAAATCCTTTCTTTCCTCTTTCTATTTCCTCCAACTTCTTAACTACTATGATCTTTTTGCTAAAGAACTGATAAGATCAAAATCTGCACCAATCAGTTCTTCTTGATTGAAAATAGAAACATGGAGTTGTAGTTTCTAGCAATTAGTAGTATTTCTCTAATATAATCTGAATCAATGACTCATTCTTCCATCATAATCTCACTCTTGACCAGACTGCTTTTTGTCTTGAGGCTTCTAATATAGTCTTTTGGAATAGTTATTTCCAGACCAGTTGTGAGTAGGGTAGTTGTCTGGGGCTTGAGTACAGTTTCTTCTACTATAACAATATTTATTCTAGCTATATTCTCTGACTTATATTCTGCTAGAACTGTATCAGAATAGATCTTTCAAATCTTGATCTTAATTTCTTCTTCATCATCACTAACTATCCTCTAGGAGAGCTGGTGGTTCATCATTCTCTTCCTCCTCCTTTCCTTATCTTGCCTGTTTCTTGAGAGCCTTCTGTCTTCTTTTATAGTAGATTTTCTTGATTCTGCTGATACACTGGTAGCAATCATCAATATGTTTCATGCAGTATATCTTGATTCCATAAGGGCAGACTCCTTGCAGTATATATCCTTCAATAATCCTTTTGTACTATTCTTCTTCACTAATCTATCTGACATTCTTCTTCTTTTTGTAAGTGGTTACCATATAGGCTTCTTTTTGCTTACTTTCTTCTTTCTCAATCTCAGACAGTACTTCTTTATTGATATTGATGGGAATTCACAACTTCTGACCTTAATAGATGATCTGTATCTTCTAGGCATTGAGGTCAATTACTGCTCTGGCTTTATAAAGCCACTAGTTGCTGATGAGGATGGCATAGTTGGTAGCATTGGTTACAATGATATCTACTGGGATGATTACTCCTCCAAACTTGATAGAAATATCTCTGAACTTTTCCAGAAGTGTAGCTCTTGTGCTATTTGCTGTAATGAATACCAATTTGATTACTTTTTCAACCTCCCAGCCTAGGTGGTCTGCTGCTTTCTTGCTGAGAAGATATTCTTCTACTCTAGTATCAATGATGGCCTCAAAGATTCTATCTTTAATTTGATAGATTGTATAGGCAGAGGTCTTACAATTGTCTTCACTTTTTCTCCAGAGTCTTTTTGGACTTTGTTGGTCTCAGTTGTCTTCTATCCTTGTTTCTTGGTTGTCTTGACAAGTCTATATCTCATTTGCTGTCTGAATGTAGGTATTTCTACCAGTTGGCCAAAGGTTTTATTGATCTTCTATTGGTGAAGATATTGAAGGTTTTGGTTTTGCAAAGCTTCTTCTTCTTTTCTCCTTCACTGGCTAGAGTAGTTCCTCAAATAATACCTTGAATAGTCTGTTCCAGTTCCATGTCTTGATCTATTTCTTTATCTTGACATTCTATAGCACTTTCTATCTATTTCTCAACAGGATTCTTCTTGGGTCTCTCTGGTGGTCTCTTGTAGGGTTGTTTGCAGACATTCTTCTTGACAGTCTCAGTAGAGTAGACTTCCCATTCTTTTTTATCTGATTCTCCAATCTCTTTGAAGATGATGATGTTGTCCTATTCCTTATTTTAAGTAGTATTGCTTAGCTGGATCTTGGGCTTGGTTTCACTAATACATTCATATGAGTAGTGGTCTTCTTCTTTACAATTATAGCAGATATCTTTCTTCTTGTCTGAGGTGGTGGTAAACTTCTGAACTGGGTGGCAGTCTCTTCCTCTAATTTCCTTTACCATATCTCCTAGATGGGTAGTCCTTTAGACAAACTTCTTAGCAAGTTCTTCCATAGAGTCACTGTTTCTCTACTGCTCAGTAGCTCTTGGCTAAGGTATGTTTAGATTGATCACTGTGATAGAGATTATACTGGTTGTCTTAAGTGCTTCAATTCTGATTTCAGTAACTCTTTCAATTGTATGGTCTTGTGGATATCTGGCTATCCAGTATCACTGAGTATAGATGACCTTTGGTGCTAGATCTAAGACTACTGGTGATGAGCAGATAGCTATAACTATCTCTAGGTGAACTCTTTTCATGAAGGTTGCTTCAGACTTAATCTCAGATAGCATCAGCATAGTCTACAAGAATTATCTGATATTGGATTCTGGTGTAAAATGTGTTTGAATCCTCACTCATTCCTTGGCATATTATATTGAGCTAATCCTTCAGGGCTTACTTGATCTCATCTGTATAGTAGGTGGTTTGGAGCCAGGTCTTCTATACTGCCAGCACAGTATTGTCATCATTTTCCACATAGATTATAGCTGTGAATACTGCTCTTACTAGTCCTCAGAGACTGAAGGGTATGAGAGCTACTTGCTGTCTTGTTGTCAGGGTTCTTACAATAGTATATTGCTCAAAATTATCAATAATGATGATGATTGATTTATCTGAAGTATATCTGTGAATACTGGTAATCTCATATCTATCTTGTCTGGATGTCTTGATTTGTGTAGTTGTTTGAGTAGTAGTGGTTATTCATTGTTTAGCTTAAAAGTAAAGGATTTGTCTTGAATCACTAGCCAATAGACACCAAGTTGTAATATAGTGGATGTATAACTATATAAGTATGTCAGATTTCTGTATCTTGAAAACTTGATCTTCTTTGACTCCACAGAGTCCTCAGAATATAGAGGTGGGTAAGTTTGAAGTATATCTGCTCACAGACTTACTAGTTCTCTTACTTTCTCTTTATTTTGAACTATTTCAATCTGAGGTTTATTTACTCTAGATACTGAGATATTTATACAAGTTGGCTAACTATAGAGTGACTAAGTTATGAGTCACTTTTTGTAAGTATTAAATCCTTAACATCAGCTAAATCTTGATAATTGTTAAAACTTTAACATTTGTGAAATACAATAACTATTATTTGTAAGGCTATACTATATTTGGGAATTAGATTTAGATATCACAATCAAATATCTATTTCTCTAATTCATATTCCTAATTCAGATCAACTGTTACAGTATATATTTATTTTCTATCAGCAAAATATGAAACCTTAGACAAATTTAAAGAATTCAAAGCAATTACTAAGAATGAGACAGAATGTAGAGTATATACTATATAATCAAATAATAGATGTGAATATATCAATAATATTTTCAAGTAGTTTCTTAAAAAATACAATATATACTATCAAATAACAGCTCCTTATATACTCCAGCAGAATGATATGATTAAGTAATTTAACTATATAATTATTGAAATAGCTTGAACAATGATTAATGTAGTCAGATTATAATATTCATATTGAGCTAAAGCTATTAACATAATAGTATATATTGTAACAGTGATCTCAGAATGATGATATCAGTATAAGAGATAGTAATTCCTTATAAGCCACCAGATCAGAGCATAGGAAGATCATATAGCATAACTCACCCAGACTATAAGATAAGTAATGATGACTAACTATGAGTCATTGTGACTACAGTACAGGCATCTTGAGGAATATAAAAGAAGGATTAAGGAACTATAGTAGCAGTAACTCAATAAGACCCACCAATCCCAAAATAGCTCAAAGACTTACCATAAATGAAATGTCTGCTGCTTGCCAAACCTCAAGGTTAAGGAATCACTAAGGCACCTCAGTCAAAGAAAGAATGTTCTAAGACATCAGAAGAGCTATAAGGACCCATACAAGAAGGACTCCTAGCCTCAACCTAGGTACTGGAAATTCTTATCACTTTATTCTCTACTGCTGTAAAATGAAAACAAGGATCACCATTGCTATTGAATGCCTCTAAATATGGCAAGAGTATGAAATAGGAAATATTCTCTGCTAGGAGTTCCCACAGGCCAGCCCTCAAGAGTTATAAGATATCACTCCTATAGATATATATGAAACAAGGATAGCTAAGAAGATTTATCAGATCTTCAGACATGTATCATAATTGATCCCCAACTTGGAGTATATTAGAGTCTCAGACTTCAGGGATCTGTCAGCCTGCCATATTAATGTACTAGAAGCCAAGGTGGCTACAGAAGCCCAGTTCACTATCACCCTCAATAGTGATAAAGTAGAAGACTTCTGGTATCCCATCCTTCAGAACAATCTAGACCAATTCCTGTAAGGATTGATCTCCACATTTCAAGACCCTAGCATCCAGATCAACCTCCCCAAGACTCCACATTTGTTTCCTATTTTGTAGAAGAGAACCTCATAGATTGGAGAGCCCCCAATTTCCCTGCTGAATATAATGACATCATTGGTGATAATGTCATTCCAGGTGATATATATGAAATGCACAATCTATGCAATGAGACCAAAATGTTTGTGGATCTCATCTCCTTCAATGATGATGAGGATGAAGCCTCTATGGTCCTGAACATTCTACTCTAAAGTCCCTTGGTTATACTGAATTATTCCAGCATTCTTTTCCTGTATAACAGCTGTTTCTCTACTGGCATTCTGACCTTATGTAACCCAGAATTATTCCAGCACCCTTTTCCTATATCACTGAAATTATACCAGTACCCTTTTCCTATATTACTGAAATTATACCAGTATTCTGAGCCTGTACAACCATCTGTGCTGATACTAGAACTTGGCAGTTTTCTGTATTCCAGTATTTTATTTAATTATTGGAATTTATATTTAGCTTTATATCTTAGCAACTATTGAATTATATTTTGTATAAATATCTCTTTTATTTTCTTTGAAATAAAGTTAGTATACTCAGTATAATATATACAATTTCTTGCAAGCAATCTAAGAGATAACAAGACAGTTTAAAGATAAGAAGTTTGAGGACTAAAAGACCTTGGGAAGACACTCCAATAAGAACTTGCTTATAACAAACTTGAGTTCATCTAAGAGATATACCTTAAAGAGAATCTGATATATTTGAAGGACTCAGTGACTATAACATAATAACTTGATGTCCATTGGCTGGTGATTTAAGATGAATCCCTCACTTTCAAGCTGAAAAATGAACAACTACCACAATAACTACCTTGACTACAAGAGTCACCCCTATAAGAATTCAAGATAAGATGGAAATATATCCCTCCACATTCTATGGATATACATACTACTAAAGAGTCAATCCTGACCTTTATTGAAGACTTTGAATAATTTGCTGCTGTATGAGCTCTCAATGTGGATGTACAATTGACTCTTCTATCAGTTGGCCTCAGAGGACATACCAGAGACAAGTTCAATGCAGTCACTATTACTGATGCTAGTGCAGCCAGACTTGTCAACATGAAGACCTTTCTCAGAACTATATACTATACTGAAGAGATCAAGCAATCTCTCAAGGATCAACTCAACACTATCTGCCAGGGACTCAGTGAAGATCCCAACTCATTCTATACCTGAATCTGTCATCAGATTGTCTTGGCTAGCTATGATGACTGCCTCAAGGAACAAATAGTGAATTCAACCTTCCTTAAAGGAGTTCATCCTGAAATTGCTCTACAAATCTGGTCTACCCCAGCTATACTGACTCTTGATCAGAAAGTGGTCTTTGCACAGAGATATTAGACTACCAGACACCCTACTGAACACTCAATGGAGAAAATAACTGGCATCAAGATGTAGCTATCAAAGCCAACTAGTATCATACCCACTACAGTTGTAAATAGACAAATATTCCCACCCATCCCCAAGGTAGCCAAAGCTGACCCAGTGGAGGAACTTGCTAAGCAGTTTGTCAATATGACTGCATATCTTGGTGATGTTGTTAGAGAAGTCTAATGCACCAACAGGAGACTAGTACAGAGATTTGCAGCTACTATAGAAGAATGCAACATTACATACTTTAGATGTGGAGAAGAAGGCCACTATGCAAAGAGTTATATGACTAAAATAAGATGCAAAGCCCAACAAAGTAATGCTACCAGAACCAGAGAACAAATCAATACAGTAGTCATTGAGAAGATTGGTGATACTAATGATGAACAATATTATGAAGAGCTTGAATTCTACCCTGCTACTGAAGGTACCAGAATCCAGTCCAAGCTATATTATAAGAAGAGCAACAGCAAGCCAGTTGGAAGACTGAAGAGGAGCCCAGCTGTCACTATTCAAAGCAAGACCCAACTCAAGAAAATTGATCAAGATATAGAGTTAGATGAAGCTGCCCACCAAATCATTGAAGGCACTACTCTAGTCTCAGGAGAAAGTGAAAGCAAGAAGGAACAGAAGCTACACAAGACCAAGATCCACTAGTATGATATCTACAAGGACCTCAAGAAATAGAAGATCAATGCTACTTTTGGACAACTAGCCGAAGTCTCTGCCTTCAGACAGCAGTTGAGAGTAGGACTTATTACCACTATAAAGAACCAAGAATACAAGATCTTAGAAGCTCACAATGTACAAGAAGATGATCAAGAAGACTTAGATAAAGAATCTGAAGACCAGCACAAAATATCAGCCTATACCATATGTCAGATCAAAGATTGTATCTTTTATGTCATCATAGATACTGGTGCTAGAGAATGCCTCATGAGCAAGAAAGCAATTGACTGTCTAGGCTGGGACATTGAAGATTTCACCAAGATGGTCTATATCATAGCAGATGGTACATGAGCTACCCTCCTTAGAAAAATCTGAGAAGTCCCCGTTAAAATAGGAGGAGCTACTATCCCAGTAGAGTGATTATTATAAGTACCACCAACTATGACATCCTCATTGGCAATCAATGGCTTCATAAGGCCAAGGCCATCATTGACCTAAATGCCCAGAAGATGCAGATCAACTATAGAGGAAAAAAGGTACAAGTCTCTATCAATGTCTACAAAGAAGTTCTATCAGACATGGAAAAAGGAGATGAAGAGGACACAGAAGTCTTTATACACTCAGTGAACAAGAACAAGAACAAGAACAAGACACCCAAGCTTACAGATAAGCAGTGGTACAATAAGATCATTGATGGCTATGCCTCTCAAGGAAGATACTCCCATGGTATTAGGATGTACTGCTCTGAACATCTGAATGACTGCTGGTCCTGTATCAGTGAAGTCAGGAAAATCCACTAATAGAAGTATGAGCAAGAAGCTACTGAAGCAAAAAGGAAAGCCAAAGAAGATGACCAGCCCACAGAGCTACAAGCTGATAGTGATGATGAGGAGGAACAAGAACTAGACATCACTCTCAAGGTCAAGAAGTTTTACCCCAAAGCCAAGATCCTAGAATACAAGACTGAAGGAGCCATAGGAATGGACCTTGCTAGCATCCAAGATGCCACCCTTGAACCATAGACCACCACTCTACTTGGCACCAGAATTGGAGTCAAGTTGCCAGAGAACCATACCAGAATTATCAAGACTAGGAGCAGTCTGGCTAAAAGCAAAATCTCAGTTGAAGGAGGAGTAATTGACCCTGATTATACTGGTGAGATCTTCCTCTTAGTCAGGAATCACAACTCCACTACCCCATTCAAAGTCAAGAAACATAACAGGATTGGCCAGATACTGATTTATGAAATCAAGAAGCCCAAGATCACTGAAGCCATCAAACTCATCAAGACCTAGAGAGGAGAACAAGACTTTGGATCTACTGGAAGAGGAGCCTATACTGCCACCAAGATTACTAAACTTGAGTACAAGAAAGATAAGGACCAGAACAAGCACATATATATCATTGGAGAAAACTTTCCCCTGGAAGAACAACTTCTCAAGATCCTATACCAGAATGAAGGAGTACTTACTACAGACTTCAGGGATATCAACAATCAAGAACCTAAGTACTACTATGAAGTTAACACTGGTGATACCAAGCCCATCTACCAGAAAGCCAGACCTATATCACCTGTCTACAGAGAATGGCCATGAGCAGAACTCAAGGAAATAGAAGAAGCCAGAATCATCAAGCAAGCTATCAGTCTCTGGGCTTCACCCATTGTTCTTGCCCTAAAGAAAGGAAGCAAGCCTGGAGAGTTTGCCCCAAGACTCTGCATTGACTACAGGAAGCTCAATACAATTACCAAGAAGGATAGGCAGCCCTTGCCAAATATTTAAAAAATCCTTACCACTTTTGGAAGTAAAGCCAAATACTACACCACCTTAGATCTATTCTCAGGCTTCCATCAGATTGGTCTCACTCAAGATGTCAGTGAGAAATCAGCCTTCATCATACCTGATGTTACATATATCTACCTGCAAATGCTATTTGGAATGTGCAATGCCCCAGCAAGTTTTCAGCAAATAATAAACAGAGTCTTCAGCAATGAGATCAGAAAATGGCTCTTTGTCTATGTTGATGATGTGATCATCTTCAGCAATACTGTACAGGAACATATCAACTATATACAGCTAACTCCCAAGAAACTCAAGGAGCATGACCTCTATATCAAGCCCAAGAAGTGTAAGTTTGTAGCTCAGAAAATTGCCTACCTAGGACACCTCTTCAATCAGACTGGAATCCATACAGACCCCATAAAGATTGAGACTATTGCAGCCTACCCAAGACCCAGAACAACCACAGAAGTCTATGCCTTCCTTAGACTGGCCTCCTACTACAGAAGATTCATCAAAGGATACTCCAATATTACAGCTCCAATCTACAAGCTACTGAAGAAGGAGACCAAATTTAAATGGACTAAGGAATACCAAGAAACCTTCAATAAACTCAAGACTAGGTTGACCCAAGCACCCATTCTTAAAAGACCAGATTGGAACCTAGAGTTCATCCTGCAGACAGATGCAAGTAATATAGAACTTAAAGCAGTCCTAGCTCAGAGGAAAGATGGACATGAATATGTCATCTCCTATATAAGCTGAGGTATCTGCAGAGTGGAACAGAACCATGAGTCATACAAGCTCAAATGCTTAGCAGTAGTTTGGGTAGTAGACAAGTTCCACTACTACCTAGTCAGGAAATACTTCACTATTCAAACAGATCATTTCACCCTTGCCTGACTATTCCACACTCTGAACCCTAAAGGAATATATGTCAGATGAATCTACAGGCTGTAAGAGTATGATTGTACTATTAAGCACTGCTCAGGAAGAACTAATGCCAATGCTGATGCACTCTCAAGGATACTCTGAAACACCCCCATCAAGACTATTCAATATGAATAAGGAGTTATACTATGGATTAATCAGCTACCTTGGACAGTGGAAGATGCCCAACCACCTCAAAATCTGGACAATTACTATCATCTACCAGACTTGAAAACAGTTTGAACTAGACAATACTATACTCAGAAAAGGAGAAAAGCATGTAATATCCTAATACAAGAAGTATCAAGTAATGAAGGAAGTATACAAACAAGGATACCTAGGAGGAACCAATACATATAATAAGACAAGAAGAACCATATGGTGGCCCAAGATAGAAGAAGATCTGCACCAATTTGTCAAAGGGTGTGATAAGTACCAAAAACAGAAACAAGATCAGTAAGATCAGACATCTGAATCATCAAGAATTGAGCCTATCTACTTCTACCACATTGCAATAGATATCATTGGGCCACTACCAGTAATACTATCAAGAAACTGCTACATTATAGTTATTGTAGACCTCTTTACCAAATGGATAGAAGCAGGAGCATTACAAGAAGCCAATGTCCTCTCTATAGCTGATATCCTGTACCAAGAAATCATCTGCCACTATAAGACACCAAAGCAAATCACTACAGACCATGGCACAGAATTTGTCAATGGATTTCACAAGATAATATATCAGAAATACAAGATTCAGTACATCAAGACCACTGCATACCACTCTCAAGAAAATAAACAGATGGAGAAAACCAATAAGACCCTCAGGAACATCCTGGCAAAGATCTCAGACATATATAAGAATTGAGATAACTACCTTTAACTGCCCTCTCTGTCCTATGAGTCATATGGTCACAGAGTACACACTTTATCCCAGGAGAACTGCTCTTCAGAGAAGAAGATTCCAATGGAATCTCAGCCACAAATCTAGACCTAACTTGGAGATGGATTGACTCAGAAATCTGGAGACTACACCAAATTAGGAAGAAGGCTGAAGATTACATCTTCAAGTCACAAACACTGATGAGGAAGAATGCAGAAAAGAATCATAAGACCCTAGAACCCATCAAAATTGAAAAAAAGGTCCTACTGTATTGAAATATAGTAGAAGCCTCATAGTCACAAAAACTGGAGCTCAAATGAGAAGAACCCTTCTATATGCAAGATATCAAGAGAACTACTTTCTGGCTTAAAAAACTCTCAGAGACCATACTGCCTACCACAGTACTCAGGAACAGACTCAAAAAGTACCATGAACCTATACAAGAGAAGCAAAATATGATGATCACCCATGAGGTTCTAGTCTACAAATCATAACAGTATGTCCCATGACAAGCAGACAATCTGTCTAGACCATTCTCTAAGAGATATAGTATCTGTAGCTACTCATTCATGAGACTTTCAAAGGTAGAGGAGTTTGAACTATCAACTAATTAGTCAAGATCAGAATCAGGTCCTTACTCTATATGAAGGGGTGACTCTTCACCATCATGCCAAAATACATAGAGAAGATGCCAGCCCATAAATACCACTTTTTAACCCCCTGCTAGAGGTTATAGGATTAGCAAATTTTTCAGGACTAGACTAATGAATAAGGATGTTCAAGAAGATTCTTATTTAGGAGGAAGATGTAACAGTGACCTCAGAATGATAATATCAGTACAAGAGACAGCAATTCCTTGTAAGCTACCAGATCAGAGCACAAGAAGATCATACAGCATGACTTATCTAGGCTACAAGATGAGTAATAATAACCAACTATAAGTCATTGTAACCACAGTATAGGCATCTTGAGGAATATAAAAGAAGAATCAAGGAACCATAGTAGCAGCAACTCAATAAGACCCACTAATCCCAAAATAGCTCAAAGACTTACCACAAATGAAATGCCTACTGCTTGTCAAACCTCAAGGTCAAGGAACCACTAAGGTATCTTAGTTGAAGAAAGGATATTCCAAGACATCAGAAGAGCCATAAGGACTCGCACAAGAAGGACTCCTAGCCTCAACCTGGGTACTGGAGATTCTTATCACTTTATCCTTTATTACTGTGAAATGGAAACAAGGATCACCTTTGCTACTAAATGTCTCCAAATATGGTAGGAGTATGAAATAGGAAACCTTCCCTGCTGGGAGTTCCCACCAGCCAGCCCTCAAGAGTTACAAGATGCCACCCCCATGGATATATGTGAAACAAGGACAACTAAGAAGATTCATCAGATCTTCAGACATGCACTATGGTCAATCTCCAACTTGGAGTATATTAGAGTCTCAGACTTCAGAGATCTGTCAGCCCACTGTATCAATACACTAGAAGCCAGGGTGGCTACCAAAGCACAGTCCACTATCACTCTCAATAGTGATGAAGTAGAAGACTTCTGATATCCCATCCTTCAGGACAACCCAGACTAATTCCTGCAAGGATTGATCTCTACATTCTAAAACCTCAGTATTCAGGTCAGACCTCTCCAAGACCCTACATTTGTTCTCTATTTTGTGGAAGAGAACCTCATAGATAGGAGAGCCTCTGATTTCCGTGCCAAATGTGATGATATCATCAGTGATAACATCATTCTGTATGACATATGTGAAATGCACAACCTATGTAACAAGACCAAAATATTTATAGATCTCATCTTCTTTAGCAATGATGAGAATGAAGACTCTATGGTCCTGAACATTCTGCTCTAAAGTCCCTTGGTTACACTGAATTATGCCAGCATTCTTTTCCTATAACAGCTATTTCTCCACTGGTATTCTGACCTTGTGTGACTCAGAATTATTTCAGCACTCTTTTCCTATATCACTAAAATTATACCAGTATCCTGAATCTGTGTAACCATCTGTGCCAACACTGGAACTTGGCAGTTTTCTGTATTTCAGCATTTTATTTAGTTATTGAAATTTATATTTAGCTTTATATCTTAGCAACCATTGAATTATATTTTGTATAAATATCCCTCTTATTTCCTTTGAAAAAAAGTCAGTTCTAGTTCCAGTTCATTTATACACAATCTCTTGCAAGCAATCTAAGAGATAACAAGACAGTTTAAAGATAAGAAGTTTGAGGACTATAAGACCTAGGGAAGGTACTCCAATAAGAACTTGCTTATAACAAACTTGAGTTAGTGTAAGAGATATACCTTGAAGAGAATCTGATATATTTGAAGAACTCAGTGACCATAATGTGACAATATCAACAATCAATATATTTCTCAAGTGCTTAGTAAAGAGTTTAGCAACAATAAGTATTTGAGAGATAATGATCTTATCTTTGAAGAATTATAGAGTTTAACCAAGTCTGATATATCATAGC
This sequence comes from Jimgerdemannia flammicorona, assembly GCA_003990745.1. NCBI lineage: Eukaryota > Fungi > Mucoromycota > Endogonomycetes > Endogonales > Endogonaceae > Jimgerdemannia > Jimgerdemannia flammicorona. Next base: position 22,566 of record RBNI01000008.1, on the reverse strand, counting down.
TATATATATTTGAATATAATATATATATTCTCAATAAGAGTAATATCAATTGATTCAAATTAGAGCTAAAAGCTAGCAGATATATATTTCTTAGATATTCTGATAAGATATATCAACTCTGAGATCTATATAAGTAGTATATAGTCATTTTATATAATATACAATTCAAGGAATTTAAGGAATTTAAGAGAGAACAAGAGATCTATATAGAAATACTGGTTGAAACATCCTCTATATTCTAGCTAATACAAATAAAGCAACTGGTGCCAACCTCTCTTATGGTCAATTAAAATTATTTTCAACCACTATATATATCTGAATTTGAGCCAAAGATTATTGAAATCAAGAATAAGAATAATAGTAAACTATTCAATAATAAAGAATCTTCTATAAAAAGTAAGTAAAAGAGCTCCAATATTTGCCAAGAAATTTATTTGGAATTAGAAAGTTATTAGGATATACCAGTAAGCCCTAGATAGCAATATCAGGACCACGTGAGCTACACTGAAGTATATGATTATATATATATTGTGATATCTTCTAGTGAGCCAAATATATACAATAAAGCTGTAACTAGCTCTGACAGTGAGAAATGGAAACAAGCCATGGATAAAGAATACAATTCACTCATCCAGAATAGCATATGAGATTTAGTATCTCTTCTATCAAATTGCTAAATAATTAGATCAAAATAGGTCTATATAATCAAGTATAAGAGTGACAGAAGTATAGAGTGATATAAAGCTCATTTTATTGCTAAGAGATTCTTACAGAATTACAGTATAGATTATAATGAGATATTTCTATTTATATTTAAGCTTATATTACTTAGAATACTCCTTATAATTGATATAGTATATAATCTTGAAATTCATCAAATAGATATAAAGATAACATATCTGAACAGTGATATAGATACTAAACTATATGTCTATCAACTACAAGAATATGAAAATGGTAAGCTCATATACAAATTATATAAGAGACTATAAAGTATTAAGCAAGTAGTATAATTATAGAATAATCAGATTAATAAATATATTCTTAATAATAGATTCATATATTATAAAGCAAATAATTACATATGTCCAATATTATAATGATAGAAGTATAGCATTCATCAGTATTTAGATTGATGATATAATTATTATTTGAAGCAAAAATAGACTTAATAAAGTTAAAGAAGCCCTATATTAAGATTTCAAGATAACTAATATAGATGATATAGTCTTTCTTTTGGAGATATCCATTATATATAACAGAAATATATATATTATATATATATCTCTTATAAGTAATATATACTTAAACAATCCTTAAACATTTCAATATAAGTGAATACAAGCCTATTGATAATATATCTGCCAAAAATAGTATAAAAAATAATAATAAAAATATTCTCTATCAATAAGTAATTAGTTCTCTTATATATCTTATATCAGAAATAAGGCCTAATATATTATATACTATGAATAAGATGGTACAGTATTCCTTAGCTATAATAATTTACATTAGAGTACTATTAAGAGAATTTTCAGATATTTTAAAAATATAACATACTATATACTTACTCTTTGGATTGAGTGAGAGCAATAATAATAATAATATCATATAGTTATCTGATACATATGATATCAATTAGGTAGATAATTTAGATGACTGCAAATCTATGACTAAGTATCTCTTCTACATTAATTAATAAGAGTCTATTATTTTATAGTAAATGTATAAGTAATTATCTATAATAATATCATTAATATAGAAAAAGTACCAAGCATTATCAAGCATGACAAAGAAAGTCATTTGGCTTTGTGAGCTGTTAAAAAAACCCAGATTCACTCAAAAATAGAGTACTATACTATACCAGGATAACTAGTCTATAATTGCACTTACTAAGAATTTAGTACATTATAAGAAAATGAAACATATTAATATATAGCATAATTTGTATAAGAATGCATGAAAAATAGCACTATATATTAGAAATATATTCTCATAGAGTATATAATTGCTAATTCACTTATAAAAGCCCTTCTAAAGCCAAAGTTCAAGTAATATATTAAAGGAATGAGTTTTATAAGTAGTATACTAGCATTTAGTTAATCATTGGACATTTTTCAGATTTCAAAAATCTCATGTTATATATTCATTTTATATCTATATTAGTTATATCTCTCATATATAAGTAGATTATATGAATTATATATATTATATTTTTGTAGAAATTTTAACCATTTTGAAATACTTTTCAATTTGTAAAAATTTCTTAGATATAGGATTTTATAATAGTAGTTCTTTGAGTTATATACAGTTTTAGTTTTTGTATATATTATATATTACTTTTATTCTAGTTTATATTCTTTTTATTAAGTTATATATCTCATTAAGTTGAAGTATTGAGATGGTAACTTGATATATCAGTATGTGACTTATACTATTCTATTAGTTTTATATTACTCATCAGTAATATATAAAATATATGACCTATGCAACTTCAATAAAATTGCCTCTCTTTTACAATAGAAGCTATAAGCACACAACCTCTAAGTCATCAGAATCATACATCACCCTCAGAATAAATTCAGAAATCATCTGTCAGATTATGAAGCTGAGTCAAACTAAAGTCACAAATCATAAAGCTAAGTCAACTCAAAGTTATAGAATACAAGATTCACAAAAATAGAATCATACCAATTAGGACTGAAAGTATATATATACTGTAATGGTGATTCCAGAATGATGACATCAGCATAGGAGACAGTCTTTCCTTGCAAAGCTACCAGATCTGAGCACAAGAAGATTATACAGCATACAAGATGAGCAATAATGACCAACTATGAGTCATTGTGACCACAGTATAAGTATCTTGAGGAATATAAAAGAAGGATCAAGGAACCATAATAGTAGTAACCAACAAGACCACCAATCCCAAAATAGCTCAAAGACTTCCCATAAACGAAATGCCTGCTGCTTGCCAAACCTCAAGGTCAAGGAATCACTAGTACCTCAGTTAAAGAAAGGATGTTCCAAGACATGAGAAGAGCCATGAGGACCTACTCAAGTAGGACTCCCAGTGTCAACCTGGGTACTGGTGACTTTTATTATTATATCCTCTACTGCTGTGAAATGAAAACAAGGATCACTATTGCTACTGAATGTCTCCAAATATGGCAGGAGTATGAAATAGGAAACCTCCTCTGCCAGGAGTTCCCACAGGCCAGCCCTCAAGAGTTACAAGATACCACTTTCATAGATATATATGAGATAAGGACAACTAAGAAGATCCATCAGATCTTCAAGTATATATCCTGATCAATTTCCAACTTGGAGTATATTAGAGTCTCAGACTTCAGAGATCTGTCAGCCTGCCATATCAATACACTAGAAGCCAGAGTGGCTACAGAAGCCCAGTCCACTATCACCCTCAACAGTAATGAAGTAGAAGACTTCTGGCATCCCATCCTCCAGGACAATCTAGACCAATTCCTACAAGGATTGATCTCAGTATTTCAAGGCTCAAGCATCCAGGTTAGACCTCCCCAAGACCTCACATTTGTCCCCTATTTTGTGGAAGAGAACCTCATAGACTGGAGAGCTTCAGACCTCCTTGTTCCCATCGCTACTAAATATGATGACATCATCAGCAATGACATCATCCAGTATGATATACATGAAATGCACAACCTACATGATGACAATGACAATGAGATGGATGAGACATTCATGGATCTCATCTCCTTTGAAGACATCCTGATCTCTGATGAGGATAAAGCCCCTATGGTCTTGAACATTCTGCTCTAAGTCCCTTAGTTATATAGAATTATGCCAGCACTCTTTTCCTGTGTAACAGCTATTCCACTACTAGTATTCTTATGTAACTCAGAATTATTCCAGCACCATTTTCCTATATCACTGAAATTATACCAGCATCCTAAACCTGTGCAACCATCAGTACCAATACTGGAACTTAGTAGTTTTCTCTATCCTGGCATTTTATTTTAGTTATTGGAATTTATATTTAGCTTTATATCTTAGCAACCATTGAATTATATTTTGTATAAATATCCCTCTTATTTCCTTTGAAAAAAAGTCAGTTCTAGTTCCAGTTCATTTATACACAATCTCTTGTAAGCAACCTAAGAGATAACAAGACAGTTTAAAGATAAGAAGTTTGAGGACTATAAGATCTTAGGAAGGTACTCCAATAAGAACTTGCTTATAACAAACTTGAGTTAGTCTAAGAGATATATCTTGAAGAGAATCTGGTGTATTTGAAGGACTCAGCAACTACTATGTGACAACTTTGTACCCATTGGCTGGTGATTCAAGACAAATCCCTCACTTTTAAGCTGCAAAATGAACAACTACCACAATAACTTCCCTGACTACAAGAGTCACCCCTGCAAGAATTCAAGATAAGATGGAAATATATCCCCTCACATTCTATAGATATACTACTAAAGAGTCAATCCTGACCTTCATTGAAGATTTTAAACAATTTGCTACTATATGAGCCCTTGATATAGATGTACAATTGGCTCTTCTATCAGTCAGCCTCAGAGGACCTGCCAGAGACAAGTTCAATATAGCTACTATTGCTGATAATGGTGCAGCCAAACTTGGCAACATAAAAGCCTTTCTCAGAACAATATATTATACTGAAGAGATCAAGCAAGCTCTTAAGGATCAACTCAATACTATCTGCCAGAGACTCAGTGAAGATCCCAACTTATTCTATACCTGAATCTATCACCAGATTGTCTTGGCTGGCTATGATGACTGCCTCAAGGAACAAATAGTGGATTTAACCTTCCTCAAAGAAGTTTACTCTAAAATTGCCCTAGCAATCTGGTCTACCCCAGCTGTACTGACTCTTGATCAGAAAGTGGTCTTTGCATAGAGATATTGGACTGCTAGACACTCTGCTGAACACTCAATGGAGAAAATAACTGGCATCAAGATGGAGCCATCAAAGCCAACTAGTATCATACCCACTAGAGTTATAAACAGACAACCATCCCCACTTATCCCCAAGGCAGCTAAAGCTGATCCAGTAGAGGAACTCGCCAAGCAGTTTGCTGAGATGACTGCACACCTTGGTTATGTTGTTAGAGAAGTCCAAAGCACCAACAGGAGACCAGTACAGAGATTTGCAGCTGCTACAGAAGAACACAATATCACATACTTCAGATGTGGAAAAGAAGACCACTATGCAAAGAATTGTATGACCAAAACAAGACACAAAGCCCAACCAAGCAATACTAGTAGAACCAGAGAACAAACCAATACAGTAGTCATTGAGGAGATTGGTGATACTAACAATGAAGAATACTATAAGGAGCTTGAATTCTATCCTGCTACTGAAGATACCAGAACCTGGTCCAAATTCTATGACAAGAAGAGTAATAGCAAACCAGTTGGAAGACCAAAGAAGACCCCAGCTGTCACTATTCAAAGCAAGACCCAATCTGAGGAGATTGATCAAGACATAGAGATAGATGAAGCTGCCTGCCAAATCATTGAAGGCACTACTTCAGTATCAGGAGAAAGTGAAAGCAAGAAGAAACAGAAGCTGTACAAGACTAAGATCCACCAGTATGATATTTATAAGAGCTCAAGGAATAGAAGGTCAATGCTACTTTTGGACAGCTAGCTAAAGTCTCTGCCTTCAGACAGCAGTTGAGAGTAGGACTTACAACTACTGCCAAGAATCAAGAGTACAAGATTGTAGAAACTCACAATGCACAAGAAGAATCTGAAGACTCAGATGAAGAATCTGAAGACCAGTGCAAAATATCAACCTATACCCTATATTAGATCAAAGATTGTATCTTTGATGCCATCATTGATACCAGTGCTGAAGAATGCCTTATGAGCAAGATGGCAATTGACTGTCTAGGCTGAGATATTGAAGAGTCCACCAAGATGGTCTATGTTATAGTAGATGGTATATGAGCTACCCCTTTTGGCAAAATCTGAGAAGTTCCTATCAAAATAGGAGGAGCTACCATCTCAGTAGATGTGATTGTTATAAGTGCCACTAACTATGATATCCTCATTGGCAACCAATGGCTTCACAAGACCAAGGCCATAATTGACCTCAATGCCCAGAAGATGCAGATCAACTATAGAGAAAGAAAGGTATGAGTCTCTATCAATGTCTATAAAGGAGTTCTACCAGAAATAGAGAAAGGAGATGAAGAGGATACAGAAGTCTTCATACATTCAGTGAATAAAAACAAGAACAAGATACCTAAGCTCACAGATGAGCAGTAGTATAACAAGATCATCAATAGCTATGCCCCTCAAGGAAGATGCCTCCATGGTACTAGGATGTACTGCTCTGAACACCTGAATGACTACTGGTCCTGTATCAGTGAGGCCAGGAAAATCCACCAACAGAAGCATGAGCAAGAAGCTGCTGAAGCAAAAAGGAAAGCTGAAGAAGATGACCAGCCCTCCAAGCTTCAAGCTGACAGTGATGATGAATAGGAATAAGAACCTGACATTACCCTCAAGGTCAAGAAGTTTCACCCTGAAGCCAAGATCCCAGAATACAAGACTGAAGGAGCCAAAGGAATGGACCTTGCCAGCATATAAGATGCTACCCTCAAACTACAGACCACCACCCTACTTGGTACTGGAATTGGAGTCAAGTTGCCAGAGAACCATGTTGGAATTATTAAGACCAGGAGCAGTCTGGCCAAAAGTAAAATCTCAGTTAAAGGAGGAGTAATTGACCCTGATTATACTGGCAAGATCTTCCTCATAGTCAGAAATCACAACTCCACCACCCCATTTGAAGTTAAGAAGTATGACAGAATTGGCCAGATGCTGATCCATGAAATCAAGAAGCCAAAGATCATAGAAGCTATCAAACTCATCAAGACCAAGAGAGGAGAACAAGGCTTTAAATCTATTAGAAGAGGAGCCTATACTGCCACCAAGATTACCAAACTTGAGCACAAGAAAGACAAGGACCAGAACAAGAACATATATACCATTGGAGAAAACTTTCCCCTGGAAGAACAACTTCTCAAGATCCTGCACCAGAACAAAGAAGTACTGGCTACAGACTTCAGAGATATCCACAATTAAGAACCCAAGTACTACTATAAAGTTGACATGGGTGATACCAAGCCCATCTACCAGAAAGCCAGACCTATACCACCTGCCTACAGAGAATGGCTGCAAGCAGAACTCAAGGAAATAGAAGAAGCTGAAATCATCAAGCAAGCTATCAGTCTCTGGGCTTCACTCATTGTTCTCACCCCAAAGAAAGGAAGCAAGCCTGGAGAGTTTGCACCAAGACTCTGCATTGACTACAGGAAGCTCAATGCAATCACCAAGAAGGATAGGCAGCCCTTGCCAAATATTCAAGAAATCATTACCACCCTTAGAAGTAAAGCCAAATACTATACTACCTTGTATCTGTTCTCAGACTTCCATCAGATTGATCTCACTCAAGATGCCAATGAGAAATCAGCCTTTATCATATCTGATACTATCTATATCTACCTGTGAATACTATTTAGAATATGCAATGCCCTAGCAAGTTTTCAGCAAATGATGAACAGAGTCTTCAGAAATGAGATTGGAAAATAGCTCTTTGTCTATGTCAATGATGTGATCATCTTCAGCAATACTGCATGGGAATATGTCAACCACATACAGCTAGCCCTCAAGAAGCTGAAGGAGCATGGCCTCTACATCAAGCCAAAAAAATATAAGTTTGTGGCTTAGGAAATCGCCTACCTAGGACACCTCATCAACCAGACTGGAATCCACACACACCCCATAAATATTGAGGCTGTTGCAGCCTACCTGAGACCCAGAACAACCACAGAAGTCAACACCTTCCTTGGACTGGCCAGCTACTACAGAAGGTTCATCAAAGAATACTTTAACATTGTAGCACCTATCTACAAGCTACTCAAAAAGGAGACTGAATTTGAAAGGACCAAGGAATGTCAAGAAATCTTTAATGAACTCAAGACCAGATTGACCCAAGTACCTATCCTCAGAAGACCAGATTGGAATCTAGAATTCATCCTGTAGACAGATGAAAGTACTATAGGACTCAGAGCAGTCCTAGCTCAGAAGAAAGATGGACATAAATATGTCATCTCCTATGTAAGCCAAGGTACCTATAGAGCAGAACAGAACTATGAGTCATATAAGCTCAAATGCTTAGCAGTAGTTTGGGCAGTAGATAAGTTCCACTACTACCTAGCTAGGAAATACTTCACTATTCAAACAGACTATTCTGCTCTTACCTGACTATTCCACACTCTGAATCCCAAAGAAATATATGCCAGATGGATCTACAGACTGCAAGAGTATGACTGTACCATCAAGCACTACTCAGAAAGAACCAACACTAATGCTGATGTACTCTCAAGGATACCCCAAAATACTCCCATCAAGACTATTCAATAAGAATAAGGAGTTATATATGGATTAATCAGCTATCTTAGGCAGCAGAAGATGCCCAACCACCTCGAACCCTAGACAATCACCATCATCAACCAGACTTGGAAACAGTTTGAACTAGACAACACCATACTCAGAAAAGGAGGAAAGCTTGTAATACCTGAATACAAGAAGTATCAAGTAATGAAGAAAGTATATAAACAAGGATACCTAAAAGGAACCAATACATATGACAAGGTAAAAAGAACCATATGGTGGCCCAAAATGAAAGAAGACCTGTACCAATTTGCCAAAGGGTGTGACAAGTACCAAAAACAGAAATAAGATCAGTAAGACCAGGCACTCAGGTCATCAAGAATTGAGCCTATCTTCTTCCACCACATTGCAATAGATATCATTGGACCACTATCCGTAATACTATCAGAAAACTACTATATTATAGTTATTGTAGACCTCTTTACCAAATGGATAGAAGTAGGAGCATTATAAGAAGTTAATGCCCTCTCTATAGCTGACTTCCTGTATCAAGAAATCATCTGCTGCTACAAGATACCAAGCAAATCACAACAGACCATGGCAGAGAATTTTTCAATGGATTCCATGAGATAATGTATCAGAAATACAAGATCCAGCACATCAAGACCACCACATATCACTCTCAAGAAAATGGACAGACAGAGAGAACCAACAAGACCCTCAAGAACATCTTGGCAAATATCTCAGAGACATATAAGAATTGGGATAACTACCTCCTAACTATCCTCTCTGTCCTATGAGATATATGGTCACAGAGTACACACTTTACCCCAAGAGAACTACTCTTTGGAGAAGAAGATTCTGATGGAACCTTAGCTACAAATCTAGACCTAACTTGGAGATAAGTCAATGCAGAAATCCAGAGGCTATACCAAATCAGGAAGAAGGCTGAAGATTATATCATCAAGTCACAAGCACTGATAAGAAAGAATGTGGAAAAGAATCACAAGACCCTAGAACTCATCCAAATTGGAGAAAAGGTTCTACTATATTGAAATATGGTAGAAGCCTCATGGTTACAAAAACTGGAGCCCAAATGGAAAGGACCCTTCTATGTGCAAGATACATATCAAGAGAACTACCTTCTGACTTAGAAAAATCTCAGGGTCCATACTGCCTACCATAGTATATAGGAACAGACTCAAGAAGTACCATAAATCTATATAAGAGAAGCAAAATGTAATGACTGCTCATGAGGTTCTAGTCCACAAATTGTAACAGCATATCTTGTGACCAGTAGGCTATTTGTCTGGACCATTCTCTAAGAGATATAGTATCAGCAACTACTCATTCATGAGACTTTTGAAGCCAGAGGAGTTCGAACTATCAACTGATTGGTCAAAATCAGAATCAGGCCCTTGCTCTATATGAAGAGAGCGATCCTTCACCATCATGCCAAAATACATAGAGAAGACACCAGCTCATAAACATCACTTTTTGACCCCTTGCCAGAGGTTATGAGATCAATAAATTTTTCAGGACTGGACCAATGGATAAGGATGCTCAGAAAGATTCTTATTCAGGAGAAAGATTTAACAGTGACCCCAGAATGATGATATCAGTACAGGAGACAGCCTTTTCTTGTAAAGCCACCAGATCTGAGCACAAGAAGATCATATGGCATACAAGATGAGCAATGATGAACAACTGTGAGTCATTGTGACCACAGTATGGGTATCTTGAGAAATATAAAAGAAGGATCAAGGAACCACAGTAGCAGTAATCAATAAGACCACTAATCCCAAAATAGCTCAAAGACTTACTACAAATAAAATACCTGCTACTCACCAAACCTCAAGGTCAAGGAACCACCAAGGCACCTCAGTTGAAGAAAGGATGTTTCAAGACATCAGAAGAGCCATGAGGATCCACTCAAGAAGGACTCCCAGTATTAACCTAGATACTGGTGACCTTTATCATTATATCCTCTACTACTATAAAATTGAAACAAGGATCACTATTGCTACTGAATACCTCCAAATGTGGCAGGAGTATGAAATAGGAAACCTCCTCTGCCAGGAGTTCCCACAGGCCAGCTCTCAAGAGTTACAAGATACTACTTCTATGGATATACATGAGATAAGGATAGCTAAGAAGATCCATCAGATCTTCAGACATGCATCCTGGTTGATCTCCAACTTGGAGTATGTTAGAGTCTCAGATTTCAGAGATCTATCAGCCTGCTGTATCAATACACTAGAAGCCAGGGTAGCTATAGAAGCCCAGTTCACTATCACTCTCAACAGTGATGAAGTAGAAAACTTCTAGCATCCCATTCTTCAGAACAACTCAGACCAATTCCTACAAGATTGATCTCAATATTTTAAGGCCCAAGCATCCAGGTTAGACCTCTCCAAGACCCTATATTTGTTCTCTATTTTGTGGAAGAGAATCTTATAGACTGGAGAGCTCCAGACCTCCTTGTTCCTGCTGCCACTGAACGTGATGACATCATTGGTGATGACATCATCCCACATGATATATGTGAAATGCACAACCTACATAATGATAACAACAATGAGATGGATGAGATATTTATAGATCTCATCTCCTTTGAAGACATCCTGACCTCTGATGAGGATGAAGTCCCTATGGTCTTGAACATTCTGCTCTAAGTTCCTTGGTTATACAGAATTATGCCAGCACTCTTTTCCTGTATAATAGCTGTTCCATTTAATGTGACTCAGAATTATTCCAGCACCATTTTTCTGTATCACCAAAATTATACCAGTATTCTGAATCTGTGCAATCATTAGTGCCAACACTGGAACTTAGCAGTTTTCTCTATCCTGGTATTTTATTTTAGTTATTGGAATTTATATTTAGCTTCATATATTAGCAAGTATTGAATTATATTTTGTATAAATACCTCTCTTATTTCCTTTGAAATAAAGTCAGTTCTAGTTCCAGTTCACTTACACACAATCTCTTACAAGTAATCTAAGAGATAACAAGACAGTTTAAAGATAAGAAGTTTGAGGACTATAAGACCTTGGGAAGGTACTCCAATAAGAACTTACTTATAACAAACTTGAGTTAGTCTAAGAGATATACCTTGAAGAGAATCTGGTATATTTGATGGACTCTCTATGGCAATACCAAATATACAGTATGTCAAAACAGAGAATTACAACAAACTAAAATAAATAACTATAACTCTCAAATATATACTCAGATATAACTACTGAAATCTACAACCACATCCATACTGATATTTAGAATACTACACACCCCTTTCTCCACTATCTTACTAATCTCAAGATTTGTAGGTGATCTTCCAAGTCCCCTTTCCCCTATTATTATCCTCTCTACCTTGGGTTGGTTTGCTGTACCTACAGGGGCATAGTGAGAGGAGAGCAATGGTGATGAGTTGTCTCTTTATTAGTATCAGATCAGTGTCTTCTCCACTTTTTCATAGATTCTAGTGCCTTCAGCTATATCTGGAGTATACCTGTTTTGGTGTAGTGCCTTCTTTCTTTTACCATCACCAACAAGATATTGTCTTGGAGCATCATGAATTATATAGGGAGTTGGTCAACCTTGGGCATCAAGTGCCCAGTATAGGTTATCTATAGGTCCTTAGTATCTATGATGGAGCCCTCTGGCTTTGGTGAGCTTCCTGGTGAGCATGGTTCTTATATAGGTAACTGATTTTCAGATATTGTTGAGATGGGAGGGGAGATAGCTATTACAGATAGGAGGAAGGGCAATAATGGTGAACCAGTAGGATGCTAGACTGGGGGCAGTTGTCAGAGCTAGGGTGGATATTGCTTTGGTGGGGTCTTTTGATTGGTGCAGAGTGGGTCCCAGTCATTGGGGGGGGGGGTCAGGGGGCCTGAGGCTACCTATTTCAGACATCTTGGCTACACTTAACTGAAACCAGAAGCTGACATAGCAATATAATTGAAGCCTGCAGGCTTGAGTAGTGGGGTATTGGGAGTCTTCTCTAACCTCATGTGTAAGTTCTCTACTTATCTCATCTGGGAGAACCAGGCCCTATCTACCATGATATACTTTGATGAGGGTTTTTTCTTTATCTATCATTCTTTTTGGAGAGGCAGGGGTTATTCTATTTAGCTCAGATATCATCTTATACATATGTTGGAGTTTCAGGTATGCACTTTTGGTTGTTGGCATATGGTTGAGTTCTCCCTAGTAGTAGGAAGAGCATGGTATATAGAATGAGGTGTGAGCCACTATAGACTCTGCTGTACCTAACATAGTTGAGCTGCTGGACAATAGCTAGCCTAGGTTAATGGGGGGACAGTGCTTGGTGGGTAGTGGGAGAGGGTTTTGGCCTATATAGTCTAGGTTCTCTTCCAATAAAAATCTGCTGGACTCTGAGTCCATAAAACAAAAAAAAAAAAAAAAAAAAAAAAAAGAGATTTAGAATACTATTGTCAATGAAACTACAGCTCTCCTGCCCCTTATGAATATCCATAGCCTAGTACTCAACTATTTCATAGAAGCCCAATGAAATACTCTGAATATACTTTGTGAGACTAACTGAATCAGACAAATCTCAAGCTACTATTAGATTGGCTGTCTTCTGGAAAGATATGGTTAACTATTACCATGATACAGATATTACTAAAATATCTCAATACCAGAAACTTATTGCTTATAAATACTAAGAACTCTTTTATAAGTATAGTACCTTTATTTTCTATCTCTGAGTTACTACTACTGAAATGGTTACTACTCTGACCTACATGGTACAAGAACTCAATCACAAGTATATTGAGTACACTTAAACCACAGATAGACCCTTTTCATACTCCAATGATCACATCCTGCAAATGCCCTAAGTTGGATATATCATAAAGAATATCTATGATATAATCTAGTTCAATAATGATGAAGCAGAAGACAATGACCTCTCTGATATCAATATGACCTCTAGCCAAGGATCTCTGCCAATTCTGATTACCCTGCCAACCTTGCTAATAAACTTATAATAGTTTATAACTATGTACAAGACTTATTGAGATAATGATCATTGGTATAAGTATTAACTTATATTTATATCTAATTACTTCAACTATAATGAAGAGACTGGAGAATATAACCAATACCTTCTGACAACCCTTGAGATAGAACTAATAACTCTATCTCTCAAGTATGAGAGAAATGAACCACAGCTGTTAGTATACTATAACTCTGTAGCATATAGTGCTATTATCTACCAAAGTTATACTGATAGTGAATCTGATGAAAGCAAAGATGGTACACCTCTTCTCTGTCCACCAATATTATACTCAGTATATGAGATAGATACTATCTTGTCAGATAGTAATATGATTCCAACATATTACTATATAAATGAACAAAGAGATATAATCTAAAAACTGCTCTTTCTAGATGACTATTTCATCAGGAATGATATCATCAATAGTGACCTCATCAAAGAATACTCAGACAGTATCTAAAACCTATAAATAGCATAGCAGTCATTAGTATAGCTAGATTAGTCATATCCTATATAACTATATACTGACTCAGTAATCAGTCAATTACTTGACATATCAGTTTACACTTATATAATATGACTGCATTCTGACTCATTAAAGTATTAAGGACTATACCCATATTTAGTATAGTCCAGATAGCCTCTCATTTGTATAAATATCCACTCCTTCAGATCTCAGAAACTAAGACAAAAATATAGATAAATAAGATAAAAAAACTTCTCTACACAAATATTCCTTCCCATACTACTTCTACTATTAGCCAATAGCAATATCATAAATTGTAAATAAATCTATTTAATAATCCACAAATTACTTCTAAGTAAATTTATATGATATTAGGTCTCACTCCTAACTAAATTCTGAAATTTCCTGATTGGATATTGTCTGCAGTAATATGCCATTTCAACTAAGCTGGTCTTAGTTCTCTGAACTTCCTGAAATATGAAAAATCCCGAACACCCAGAACAAGTCTAGAAAAGGACTTTGGTTGAGATATCAATCTAATCTTGAAATCAATAAGTATAGAGAATATACTCTATATAAAATTGATCTTAACCTTAAGAAAACAGTATTTTAGAATATCCAAAACTTCCGGAAAACTCTTTTAGAACTACATAACAGTACTCTAATAAAGTATCCTCTTACAACTTGATAGCAGCAGTTTATAATCCAATTCTGCTTCAAGATACTTTCTCACTTAGCTATAAATCTTACAGAAATTTCTACAAGTTGGTATTAAGCTCAACTGCTGAACTGGAATTTATTCTGAACTATCTGATATTCTGGAGTAAATTGAACCTGACATATAAGGACAATTAGACCTCTATGCCTGCAATAAGTGAGATAAGCTTCATACATATAAAGAAGTACTCTCATTAAACCAGCAAATAGGTGAAACTCTCTTCATTAAACTTCTTGCTCTATTGTAAGTCAAGATGAAGAAGGTCTTATTTTTTTTTTTTTTTTTTTTTTTTATAGTTTTATAGACTTCTACTTTATTACCAAACTATCTATAAAGTACTACTAATACAAATGTACTCCTCACCCAATCTCACTCAAAAAATCCCTCTCTCTCTTATCATTTTTCTGAAACACCACCAACTTCTCTACTACCCCAATTCTCTCCCCACTCTTTCTACAAATTGTCTCTACCAATCACTACTGATATTTCCCACCAGTACTCCTACCCCTCTACTACTCACTCAATATATCCATCATCAGCCACTTCTATCTTACCACTCTTACCCCCAATATCAACTATTGATTCTCCTCAAATACAAAAAGCCAATGTCTCACCAGGCTGACCCAAATTACCAGCACCCATCCTAATATTAGCTACTCATCTCCCAAGCCCCCCACCAGCCTCTTATAGAGGTCACCCCACCTCTCTCCTGTCACCAACCCTGGTGAGTATACTCCCAGCTATACCTCAATCTCTCTCCAAAAGTCCTCCATCACCTCACACTCCCCCAGTCAATATTCAAGAGTCTGTACCACCCCTCTCTCCTGTATGACATTCAGACACTCCTTGTACTCCTGGGTACTTCCTTCTATTAAGTAGCCCATCTGATAGTTCAATATAATATTACACTATAAAACTCTCCACCATACCACTCAGAACTAGGGGGAGATCCATCTTGCTACCTGCTTACTCTATGCTAAATACTGTTCCAGTCCCACTCCTCACTAATCCCTACTCTCTATCATGTCTTGGGCCACAGATCTCTCTTATGTTTCCAAAGGCACTTTATATCATACTTTAAGCAGAAAGCATCCACTAGTACTCTGCCCAACAGAAGGCAGTCCCACCTCTATATCCAGGGTTTCCATTTCTCCTCTCCCACATCACTCTTCTATCAGAGACCAATATGGTATACCTCATCAGCCACCCCCCATCAGAATCTCCTATATAATATCCTCTGACTTCCCTCCAAAGCCACCAGATAAAGGAGATCTCCAGTCATTTTTCTCCAGTAATATTTAGGTTACAGGACTTTCTAGCAATACTTATAACACCATTTTTGGAGAAAAGATACTAGCATTATAGTGACTGATAAGTGTTCTGAGGTATATACTGGGCAGGGTGGCCCTGGTGTATTTGACTGACAGTATATAGAGAGGCGCCCTGGCTTGGGAGGAAGCATGAGGGGCCTGCTGTGAGAGGATATGGTAGGGGAGAGAGTAGTGCTGGAGGCCAGAAGACAGGGAGGGTGAGCTTTGTGGAGAAGGTGAAGGGGGGTCAGCAGAGAGCTGGGCTAGAGAATTGGCTGAAAGGAGATAAGGTGACAGCAAAGGCTACAGGACAGAAGCCTCAAGGGGGAGCTCTTCTGGGGGGCCAGACTAGTGGGACTGGTGGTGTAGTAGCTGAGGGGGTGACTGCTGATGGAAGTGTGCTGGGTGATCTGGAAAAAAATCTAGATAGAACTGCTGATAGTGAACTGAGCAGTGAGAAGGGCATGAGGCCTAGTGATCTGGCTGATGGTGTAATAGGACTAGCAGTAGCACCATTATCCAAGAATTAAATCTCAGAATTCATAGTCCCCCTGTGCTTCAGGGGCTTGGTGGTGATGGCAAAAATGGTTCTGGAGCTGATTGCAAAGCAGATGGAAGACACAGTATCTGTTAAGTTCTTGAAGAGACTAGAAGGGGTGGAGGTGGGCTTTGAGGAGGCAGGGCTGCTGGAGGAGGTACTGAAGACTGGATTGATGGTTGGAGAGATATGTGTTCTAATAGTGCAGTGCTTGAGATGGGACCCCAGGATGGTACAGCTCCTGGTGAAGGGAGTGCTTATAGTGACTGCTGTAGAGATGAGGAGGAGAGTGGAGGAGGTCATGGCTGAGTACAGGGAGGTGGTCGATATAGGGTTTAGGGTCTGGGAAGGGACCACCTTCTAGACAGAGAATGTGGATGTCCAGATTCGACTGGCAGAGAGAGAGGCTACTAGCAAGGCAAGGGATTGGCCATTGGTGATGATGTGAGGAGTCTTTGTATACAAGGTGGCAAGAGTAAAGGGGAGTGAGGAGGAGGAGGAGGATCTGTTGGAGACACTAGAGAAGTTGAGTTAAATAGTAGAGCAGAGGGCAAAGGCTTAGAAGGTATATATGAAGTTGATGTACTTGGAGATTGTTGATGGGAGGTGAGTCCATGTTGACAAGGGGCTGTGGGAGAAGACCCAAGATCACAGGAGGTAGAGAGAATTGCTGGTGAGTCTGGAGGTGAAGAAGATGAGGGCTGCTGATAGAAGCAAGGATGCTGGGAGAGCTTTGGTAAGTGTCTGGGCTGGGGGGCAAGAGGAGAAGGTGGGAGGAGGCCAGGAAGGTACTGAGCAAGAACCTATATGAGAATAGTATGTTTGAAGTCTGAGAGCAGTCTCTGACACCCACCCCTCATATCAGGTGGGGACCAGTTGCAAGGGACCAAGTGGTGGAGGATGTGCCCATGCATGGTACTCAGCAGGTACACTTTGGGGTTCCTGAGGTACAAAAGGTGGACAAGTGGTAGCAGTTGGTGAGGAGAAACTGGTGGATGTCCCAGAGGAGGGGTGGAATGAGGCTGCAAGTATGGGGGAGGACATCTTGATGCTGAGTGAAGGATGGCCTATAACCTCTGGGGGGAAGGAAGTGGGGAATCTTTTGTAGATATGCCAGATGATAAATAATCTTATAGCTGAGGAACTGGGAGAAGTGGACCTGAGAGTGATGAGTAATAAGTACTGGGTGAGGATCTTATGTAGTGATGGAGTGGTGGAGGCATTAAGGGCAGAGATACTGGTAGTTTTTCTGGAGGAGGAAGAGTATGAGGTAGATAAGAAAAGAGAGGCCAAGCTGGCAGTAGTTGATGGCAAGCAGGCCATCTACTGCTGGGAAAAGTACTATAGTTTGCAGCTCTGACAGAAGGCCTGTCTGGAGTATTATGAGGATTTTGAGGAAAAGAAGAATTGGGAAATGGCTGAGCTGGAGGGACTGGAAACTAAGAGGGCTGAAGAGGAGGCAGTGTAAGCTGAACACAATCTGGACTTGACAAGAGAGGTGAGAGATATGGAGCAGTAGAGGATATATTTTCAATTCTACAATATTCCTTAAGAACAGTACAACCAATATTTTTTCTCTCAATATCAATGGATTATAAGATTCATGTCAGTATCAGAATATTTTTGCTTAGCTGAAGGGACTGGAGGCAGATCTCTTTCTTTTGCAGGATATCACATATGAGGATGATTTAGATAGACTGGAGTGGACTAGGGAATGGGGAGGAGAGGCTGTATGGAAAGCCAAGGTGGGGATTCTGGTCCAAAGGGGCAGGGAGAGATATGAGAGGTATGGAGCTGGGGAGACAGACTGGTTTGGGGAGATTGGATTTGTGCAGATTGGGAGTCAGTTACAGTGGGGTCTTGCTACTATCCTGCTGTATGGGGGGAGTATGTAGATTGGGTGAAGGGCCTCCAGGAGAGTGGGGCCCTCACAGAGGCTGGAGTGGATATACTTGGCAGGGACTTCAATATGGTCTGAGATGTATTGGTGGATAGAACTGATGGAGAGAGGGGGGCTGAGGATCAGAGTGGAGGTCTGGGAGCATAAGAGAAGGTAGAGAGACTGAGTACACTGGTGGATGCTGGCAGGGCACTTTTCACTAGTAACATTCAGGTGATACAAGACTCAGACAATACTTTTTACAACATTTTTGATAAAAGGTGACTAATAATATAGATGGTGATGGATATACTGATGAGTATGTTGGCCAGGGGAGCAGCAGTGCCTTCAACTGGCAGCAGGTAGGGAGGAGGAGGGGAGACAGTTTGGGAATGCCAGGGCCCTCTATGGCTGGCCATGGCACTGGTATTGGAGGGAGAAACAGACTGAGGCAGCAAGGAGGGGAGAGGATGACCTTTGCTGATAAGGTCAAGATGGGGAGAATGGCATCTGGTCTGGATAGTTGGTTGGGACTAGAAAAGGCATTAATGGCTTCAGGTGGGAGACAGAGAGGGGCCCCTAGAGGAGGGTTGGGCAGTAAGAGAGGGGGGGGAGTAAGGGCTGGAGATGTGACTGCTGATGGAGCATGACTGGGAATCTGGAAAAAAATCCAGATGTGATGGTGGTTGGTAGTTCAGGACAGGGGAGAGTATGAGGCCCACAGACCTGGCAGATAGTGTAATAGGCATGGTGTCAGCACTGTTACTCAAGAAATTGAGATCAGAATTCACTGTTACATTGTGCTTCCAGGGCTTGGCAGTGACTGTGAGGATGATTTTGGGGCTGGTGGCACAGGAGGCAAAGGGGGCAGCTTTAGTGAAGTTCTTGAAGGGGAAAGAAGGGGTTGAGGTTGGATTTGAGGAAGAGGTATCAATGTTGGAGGCCATGGAGAAGAGGATAAAGGTGGACAGAGTAGTGGTCTCTATGGCTAGGTACATGTACTGGGACCCCTGAGTGGTGTAGCTGATGGTGTTAGATCTTCCTATAGTGTCGAGAGAGAGGGCCAGAGAGTTGATTGTGGAGGTGGTCAAGGAGTATGGAGAGATCATGGATATTGAGTTCAGAGTCTGGGAGAGTACTGAGCTCCAGACTGGAGATGTCAACATCCAGGTGAGGCTGGCTAGAAAGGAGAGCATGGGGAAGGTGAGGGACTGGCTGGTGACTCTCAAGTGGAGACCAGTAGAGTGCAGGGTCTTGTGGGTGAAAGGGATGCCAGAGGAGGAGGAGGACTTGCTAGAGGCTCTTGGGGATCTCGCAGAAGTAGTAGAGAGGAGATGATGGTTTGAAAGGAGTATGAAGCCAAGACAGTGGTAGAGATTGTGGATGGAAAGAAGGTCAGGATGGATAAAGGGGTCTGGGAGAAGATGCAGGGGAGGTTTATCCTGAAGGAGCTGCTGGAGAAGATGGGAGAGAGTGTGGCAGGCAGCAGAGTAGAGAAAGGAGGTGCTGGACTGATGGAGAGCACTTGGGCAGGGGAGTGTAGGATGGCTCA
The DNA here is from genome assembly GCA_003990745.1 of Jimgerdemannia flammicorona. Taxonomy (NCBI): domain Eukaryota; kingdom Fungi; phylum Mucoromycota; class Endogonomycetes; order Endogonales; family Endogonaceae; genus Jimgerdemannia; species Jimgerdemannia flammicorona. The sequence goes on along the minus strand of RBNI01000008.1, from coordinate 2,665 downwards.
GGTTGTGGTCCAGGGTGGATCAGGAGAGGAGGGAATGGGGGGTGTGGTGGTGGATACTGAAATAGAAAAGGAGGTCCACTCTCAGTATAGTGTCCTGAGCGGGGCAGGTGGGGAGGAGGAACTACTGGACATAGTAGAGAAGGAGTGGGATGAGTTGGGGAGGAGGAGTGCCTTGGTGGACTCTGTGGTGGAGGTCAAAGGAGTTGCCTGGGGTGTTGCTGAGGTGGTGGATGAAGAGAAGTGGCTGTAGAAGACCCTGGAGGGGGTGGCAGCTGAGGAGCTGAGAGAAGAGAACTTTCAGGTCCTAAGTGATAGGTATTGGGAGGAGATTCTCCATGGAGAGGAGGTGACAAGAAAGATTTCAAATGAGATACAGATGGTGCTCTTGGAGTCAGAGAAATATCAAGTGGATGACCAGAGGGAGGAGGCCCTTTGAGAGATTGTGAATAATTGGATAGCTTACTGTAGAATTCAAGGAAAGAGTTAAAGAAGTGGTGAGTGATATGTACAGACTATTGGACAGAAATGGAGGTTGTGAATGGGGTGGAGTGTCAGGAAATCTTGGTGGCACTAGATGCTCAGGCAGTAGTAGAGGGTGAATTGGAGACAGATTGGTGCTTAGATCTGACTGGTGATGAGATGAGCATGGAATTCTAGGCTGGGTTCTCAATATCAAACATTATTCAATATGAACAGTACAACTAGAATATTTTCTTTGAATGTGAATGGGCTGAGGGGAGTGGTATGGTGCAGGAATATGTTTAGCTAGTTAAAAGGACTGGATGTAGATCTCTTCTTACTACTGGATGTGTGATATGAGGTAGACATAGACTTATAGGACTGGACTAAAGAATGGGGAGGAGTGGCAGTATGGACTAGGTAGGTGGAAATTCTGGTTCAGATGGGGATGGGGGATATTGGAGAGATTGGACATTGGGGGAGTATGTTGGTGTAGTGAGTGTGGAAGAGACCTGGGTGAAACCCTTTGACTGTTGGGTCATACTACTTCCCAGCTGAGAGGCAGGAGGACATAGATTGGATAAGAAACTTGAGAGAGGCTAGTACTATAGGGGAGGCCAGGATTGATTGCCTGAGAGGGGATTTCAATATAGTGCAAGATAATAGAATGGACAGAACTGATGGTTGGTAAGGAATGAGAGGCAGAAGTAGCAGGTTGGGTGATTGGATGGAGATTGAGAGGTTGAGCTCCTTGGTGGATTCAGGGCATTAGTTGTAGGGGGAGTACCAAATTTATACTCACTGGGTGGCAGGACTGGGCTCTAGGATTGACTGGGTATTGACAGTGGAGTGCTGGAGAGCAGAGGTCTGGGATAAGCTAGAGATGGTTTGGTGCCCATGGTCAGATCACTGGGGGCTCCTAGGAAGTGAGAGATTTGAGAGAAATGGGGATGGGTCAGATCATTGACATCTAAACTCCTCTTTGTTGGAGGAGAGTTCTTTATGAGTAGAATGGGAGGTGGAAGTTATTGCAAAGATTGATAGGTGGAGGGAACAGGGATTGGTGATTGGGGATTACTAGTGGCAGCTGAAATCATGTGCTCAGAGGTACTGGAGGGAGGCAGGGAAAGAAAGGAGTGCTCAGCAGCAGCAGCAAGTGCAATGGGCTTTACAGATATTGGTGGTACTTCTGGAGAGATGGGCAGGGTCACTGGAGGATTGGGGGGAGGCAAATTGATGAATTCTACAGATATAGAAGGAAGTTAATAAGCTTAAGGAAGTGCTATGAATGGAGGAAGAGGTTTAGTTGAAGGGAAAGGTGGCAAGGTTGCAGTGGCAGGGGTTAGAGGAGGGGGAGAGACCCACTAGATTTCTTTCATGATTGCTTCAAGTGTGGAGAACCAGACAGTGGTGAGATAATATTCCAGATGAGGATGGAGAGATAGTGGCAGGAACACCCAAGATTTTGGGATTGCTGAGGACTCACTGGGGGAATTTATAGAAGGGGGTGAGGATATCAGGAACATTGAACTGATTGGAGGATTGGCATCTGGACCCAGCCCTAGGACTGGGGTCATTTGGAGCCCCAGTGCAGGGAGTGGAAGTATATGAAGTTTTGGCTTCAATGAGTAAGGGAAGAGGATGGGCTCCCCTGGGATTTCTGAAAGAAGATGGCTGGGGTGGAGGTAGTAGTAGAGGAGATGACAGTGATGTATGATGAGGTCCTTTAATCTAGAACTTGGATTGGGGGCCAGTGCTTATGTAGGAGGGTTACTTTTTAGGGTAACCGTTACGTAGTCTGGAAGGGTTTTCTGGAAGTTCTGGCTATTCTGGAAGACCGTTTTCTTATGGTCAAGATCAATTTCGTATGGAGTACGTCCTCTACGCTTATTGATTTCAAGATCGGGTTGACGTCTCAACCAAAGTCCTTTTTTGGACTAGTTCTGGATGTTCAGGATTTTCCGTATTTCAGAAAGTTCAAGAAACTAAGGCCAGCTTAGTTGAATTGGCGTATCGCTGCAGACAATACCCAATTAGGAAATTTCGTGATGGGGTTAGGAGTAGGACCTAACAGAGAGCGGATTTACTTAAGAGTGGTTTGTGGGTTATTAAATAGGTTTATTCGCTATTCATGATATTGCTATACTAGGAGTAGTTGTGTGAAGGGGTAATTGTGGGGAAGTGCTCAGGAGTTGTGTTCGGATTG
>RBNI01000007.1:0-72030 GCA_003990745.1 Jimgerdemannia flammicorona | reverse complement strand
TTTTTATAGTCACTTGGACTCCATTCTTTTATTAATACCCATCTATCCCATATAAATACAATGATCCCACCCCCTATCCGATCCCTCTAGGAGGTCCCCCCACTCTACCCCTTCCCTACGAAAGACCACTTTGTCTAACACTATTGTCACCCTCCCACCACTCTGCTCACAGATCCTCACCACCAAACCAGCTATCACATAGTGCTGTTGATCAGGTCCTTCTTGGGCTAGAACTGCTCCAAGGCCATCTTTAGAAGCATCTGTATACAGGATGAAGGGCTTCTGTAGATTGGGGTGCACAAGGACTGGTGCTGTAGTCATGCGGTTCTTGAGTTCTTTGAAGGCTTTTTCTTGTGACTCTGTCTATTTGAATGGTACTCCTTTCTTTAGAGGGATTCAGATTGGAGCAGCAATTTGGGCAAAGTTCTTGATAAATCTTCTGTAGTAGGATACTAGCATCAGGAATGATAGTATTTCCTTCAGGGTCTTGAGTACTGGCCAATTGTTGATCTTCTCAGTTTTCTTTGGGTCTGCATGAGTTCCTTCTTTCGAGACTATGAATCCAAGAAATTTGAGTTTCTGTTTCCCAAAGTAGTATTTCTTTGCATTCAATCTCAGGTGGTTCTTGTGGGTAAGCTTGAAAAATTCCTCCAGGTGGTGCAGGTGTTCTTCAAAATTTGCTGAATAGATGTTGGAATCATCCATGTATACAATCAGGCAGTGGTGGATCAAGGGGGCAAAGACTGAATTCATCATCCTCTGAAAGATGGGGGGGTACATTGCAGAGTCCAAAGGGTATCTGGAGGTATTCAAACAGTTTTTCTAAGGCAAGGAAGGCTGTCTTTTGAATGTCTTTGAGGTCCATGGGGATCTCATGAAATTCTGCGAAAAGGTCCATACTGCTGAAGTATCTGGCATCCTGTAACTGATCCAAAAGGTCATCAATTCTGGGCAAATAATAGGCATTCTTTTTGGTGACTGAGTTAAGTTTTCTGTAATCCACACAAAGTCTCCATCCTCCTTTCTTTGGCACAATAAGTATAGGGCTGGCCCAGGGGCTAGTTGATGGTCAGATGACTCCATTGTCTAAGAGTTCTTGAATGTGCTCTTTATTGAATGTTTTCAAGTGATGGGATATTCTATAAGATTTGTGCCAGATGGGTGTTGCATTTCCTATATTTATGCTGTGATGATATGATGGGTTGTATGGCAGGTTGCCATAATCAGTGGTGAAGATATCTTGATATTTATTGAGAAGTTCTACTAATTGTTGCTGTTGTTGGGGTGTCAATTCTTCTCCAATGTTGGTGGAAGGCTTCACTGTCTCCTGGGTCGCAGAGGGGCCTTTCCTTTCTTCTGGGACCTTTTGCCATTTCCTGATAGGTTTAGTTCATAAACTTCCCTATGAGTTTAGTTGAGGAAAGGCACCAGATGTCCTATGATAGTTCCTTTTGGCAAAATGATGGTCTCCCAACTTTGGTTGGTTGCTCAGGAGTATACTGGATTCATTTTGTCAGGGAATGTGTATCCCTCTATATCCAGGTGTGGGATATCTTCCTTGGGTTTAAAGAAAAGGTTTCTGGGGTCTAGTGGTGCAAAGATTTCGAAGATAGTTTGTTCTCTGGGCTCCAGGATAAGATTCTTGTGCAGTCTGACTGGTTGCCAGTATACTTGCTGGAGAATATTCCTCTTGAGGTGGTTGACTTGAAGGAGATATACTTTCTTCTTATCTGAACTTCCAAATCCTTTAGCTTGTCTTGTTCGTTCAGTCAGTTCAGATACTTCCTGTAATTGTGGGGTCCTGACCTTCATGAAGACTGCTTGGGCAATCTTCTGTCCTCTAATGATTCAGTGCTATTCTGCACTACTATTATATAGGATAACCTTGATTTTATGTTTATATCCTGGGTCAATGGTTCCTCCTTCTATGGTTATTCCTTAGCTGGTAAGTCCAGACCTTGAGGTCAGTTAGATGTAAGCTCCTTGGGGGGGCTATATAGCTAATCTAGTTCTGATCATGAAGGTTTTTCCAGACTTGATAGATTTATCCTCCAGACTGTGAAGATTATATCCTATATCTTCTGGGTGTAATTTGGTTGGGGGTTTGGCCTTGGGATGTACAAGGGCATACTGGGCAATATCCTTGCTGAGTTCGGGCTGTCCTAGGGCTGAAGCTCCACTAGCAGAGAGCCTCCAGGCTCTGAGGTTGAGGTGTGGCCATCTGGCTCCAGTAGAGGGGTCTCGGAGATAGTTGATTCCTCTTTTTCCTATGGGTCTAGGGCTTTCATGAAGTTGGTGGCATCTTCTACCCATCCTTGCTGGATTGCATGTCTGATGAGAGCTAGGATGTCCTCTTCCAAATTGTAGATCTTGAGGATTCTTCTTCCTGGCTTCTTGGTCTAGCTTTTTCAGATCTGGCCTCTGTTGTCTCCTCTCTTCAAAGTATGGATTACAACATCATGACTGAGGGGAATCTTCTGATGTCTGCAGTCTTGGCAGCCAGAATGTCTTCTATTATTACAATATCCCATTGCTTGAAAATGATATTCTCAGTTGTTTATCTCTTGTTGTCTTTGGAATCAATACTCATCTTGGTCATAAGTTGCAGGAAGGGTAGATAAGGGGTATACTTCTGTCTGGGTGAAGAGGCCTTATCCTCTGAATCAGCTTTGCAACTTGGTGGTAACTTTATGGAAGATAGTTGACTGTGCAACTATGCTTGGAGGTTCTGGTGTCTGGAGTTTCTGTCTTTTTTGTTAGTCTAGTAGATGGCACTGATAGCAGTAGTCTCAGAGAGAGTGAAAGGTCATCTGGTGTGGGCATCTTCTTAGCCAAAAAGCCTTTTCTTGATAAGTTTCTTTCTGGAGAATAATAGTGATTATGCTGGATCCTTCTTCTATATTCCAAGGGTCATTGTCTTCAGGTAGTATCCAGTGAGGGTCATCTCAGAGAATGAGTTCAGGGACTTCTTCTTCTTCAGGTACTTCTTGCTCAGAAACTTCTTCTTCTTGGATAATTCTTGTCCCCAAATTGCTTATACTTCTGCAGCTTGGGCTGTGGGTGTTTCTGAAATGTGTCTACATTTCTTATTCTTCCTTCTATACTCAGGGCAGGCTGTGCCAGGCGAATTCCTTGTCCTAATGATCTTGGAGGAGTGCTTGGAGCACTTATGTCTCTTATGGCAGGTGGGGCATCCTTTGATTCCTCCTGCAATAGCTCCAATAGTAATGGGGCAGTGTTCTTAACCCACATATTATCTTCTTGTCTGTCATCCACCAGGTTAATTCAGGGATTGAGTCTAGGATCATTTCTGTCTTCAGATTCTTCTTTCTCCTCTGTAGTAGCCCCTTCACTGCTGGTATATTCTTTTTGAATAGTAACCTTCTTCTTCTTCAATTTCTCATAGCTGGTCACTTTGACTCTGTACTTTTTGCCTCAGTAGTCAAACTTGAGTACTTATTGACCAATATCAACAACTGCATTCATTTCCTTCATCCAGTTAGTACCAAGAATCATATCATAGATGACAGCTTCAGTGATAACAGTATTCAAGATAGAGAACTGAATATGTCCAAGAAAGATGGTGATATTTCATACTGCTCCAAGGGGTTGAGTTTGGGCTCCATCTGCTACTATGATGCTGAGGTTGGATAGTCTATCAATGGGCCATTGGAGGGTGTCTAGGAACCATTTAGCAATAATACTGATAGCTTCTCCTGTGTCTATGAGGATCTTCACCTTCCATCCTCCAATGTCTCTATATAGGTAGGTACCGATATGACTTTCAGCTGCTTGGACAGGAATAGGAACTAGTTCTTGCTGTGGGATTGGAACTTGGCCAGTGCTAGACCTGGTGGTTCTTAGCAATTTGTTTTGGACTCCTGCTGGTGTCAGTTACAGGAACTGCAGGAGAGGGACTTCTATCTTGACTTCTTGAATCTTCTGCCAGGCTTTATTGTAGATGTCTCTGGGCATGGTCTTCAGGGTATACTTCTTTTTGGGCTTTGGGGCAGCAGGTTCCTATTCTTCTTGTTCCATTTCTTTGTCCTCTAGTAGTAGCTCATTTGTTTTAAAGACAAAAGGTAAAGGAGTCTGGGGAGGTGTTTCTACTTGTTCCTCTTTATGTTCTTTATCTTCTTCTTGGATGATTCTTCTGCTGATGTTCCTGGAGGGCCTTCCTACAGATCTCTTCCTCTTCTCTGCTAGGTAGACTGTTTTTCAGGTAGTAACCTTGGTAGGGTACAAGTCTAGATCACTGTAGTCTTTGCTGTTACTTGCTTCCTCAAAATCTTTAACAGGATGAGCTTCAGTCTCTTATATTGAGTGTCATTCCTTCAGTTTGATGGTTCTGAGTCCCTTCAGTCACTTCTTTTGTTGTCACATTCAGTGGCATAGTGTCCAAATTGTCGATAGTGAAAGCATTGGACTTGAGCTCTATCTTAGACAGGGTATCTTCTTTCTTCTTGCTGGTAATTCCTGTTATCTCTTGGTGGATAACCTTGGCTCCTCTGTGGTAGATATCCTCTGTTGTCTTGGTATCTCCAATTTTTGCATGTGGTGAGTATTTCAATCTGTCCAACCAATTGGTCCAACTTGGAGCTGAGATCTTGGATTTCACTCTTATCCTTCTTTCCTTTTTTGGCTGGCCTTCTTTCTTCAGACCTTTCTTGTCCTTGGAGGAGTCCTTTTAGGGCTTTGACCAGGATGTCTTCTTTATCTTCCTTCTTGTCATGATCACTCCAGATAGTTCCTTATCTGACATCAAAGAATCCTTGGGCTATATCTACTTGCTCTTTAGACTTTCTAATGCTTAGAGTATAAACATACTGGGCAATATTTGGTGGAATTTCATTCATGAAGGTCATTGGACCTATAATGTCCTGGTTGGTAGCATTGAACCTGGTAGCATGCATTGTCTTCTGGATTCTTATGAAGAATGCTCTGGGCGATTCTCCAAGATGCATTTTCATCTCCATGATAGATTCTTGAGCCTTGTAGTGGGTTTCATTTTCTGCATACTTTTCAATGAGCCATTGGACCATGGCCACATATTCTAGCTCATAAGACATTGCTGCTTATATATGTCTTACCAGTTCTGAATCTGGGTTATCTGCTGTTCAATGGAAAATTCCTCTGGCTGGTTCTCTGAGCTGGGCCTTGTAGATGGTGATTTTTCTTTCATCTGAGAGATTTCTCAGGGCTGTAATTCCTTCAATTCAATCAAGGAATTCTCTGGAGTCTTCCTCCAGGTATTCTGCAAAGGTTGGCAGTGAGGTGGTCATTTCATTGTCACTTTCTTCTGATTCTGGTTCAGGTTCAGATTCTGATTCTGATTCACTTTCTGTGTTGTCACCAGAGATGGGGGTTCTTGGGTATCCTGAGGATGATGTTCTGGGCCTTAGACAAAGTAGAATGAGCCTAGGTATTCTTGTAGAAGCTACTTCAAATTCTGCAAGAGGTTGTGATAAGGGTTCTATTGGTGAGATTGATGGGACTAGTATGGGGTGTCTGGCTGTAAGATCTCAGGCTTGTGTAATAAGGTCTTCTAGTTCTTGTGCAAGTTCTTTGAAATCTCCAATAGGGTTACCTATGTTGTGTTGTTGATCTGGTTGGAGATTTCAGGCAATACTGTCTAATGGTTCTGGTTGGGATCCTTCTGATACTAGGTAGTTGGCAAGTCTTAATGTAATTACTTCTCTTTCTATCTAAATGCTGGTGATAATCAGTTCTCCTATAGTGGCAGAGGTTGGTGTTGTATCAAATGTATCCAGTTTGACTGTGGGTTCTTGTAAGCTGAAAAGTCATATCAATTTTGAAATCTTCCCAGTTGAGCCCCCAAATTTAATGTGCCTGGCTCAATGGAGACAAATTACAAGGTTGGGGGTTGATGTAGTTTGGCTTGAGCCCCCAGTTACTTTGTCAAAAAGCAACAAAATGTTCTAAGATTCTTGAGGTCCTTGATGTTTAGTGATATAATAGTCAAAGCTAGATATCTGTAAGCAATTTTCTTATTGTAGGTGTAGCAGCGATTTGTATGTCTTTCCTTCTTAGGTCAACTGGGAATTGGTAGAATTTTGTGTATAGTGTGACGATCTCTGTGTGTAATGATCTGGCAATTTAACAGTTCTTCTTCTTGAGTGATGGGCAATCTCTTGTGTAGTACAACAGATTCCTTATATGTGACATTCTGGAAATTTTGGCAGATAACTTGATTTAGTGTGGGTTCTCCAAAAGCAGTAGTTTTGGGAATAGAAGATGGTGCAAGTTCTTCTTACTGGGAATTGTCCTGGCAGTGGATTCTTCTCAGGCTTACTGGGAACAATAAATAACTTAGCAGCAGATAATTTGAATAACTTGGATAACTTGGATGTTAAAGATTCTTTCTGAATCAGTGGGCTTCTGGGAATATTGCTTGGAAACAGTGGTTTTAACTGGAAATGTGGATAACTTGAAAATGGCAGATGATATAGATTCTCCTGAATTGGTGGTATTCTTGAAAATGGTGGCTTCAACTGGGAAATAACTCAGATGGCATGAGTTCTTCTGAATCAGGCTCTTCTGGAAATACGAAAAACTGACAGCTTTGAAAAAGGGTCTCTTGGCAAAGTTACATCAAAGACTGGCTTCATTTGTGCAAATGGATCACTATAAAGTTCCATCAAGAGACTAGCTTGTGGCAAGAAAGGTGGGCTCTCTGGGAATATGGTGAATAACTCAAAAGGCAGCAAAGTTCTTCAGACTTATATGGCAAGTGAAACAAAAATATAACAACTTTTCTTTATATCAGAAAGTAGACTGGAGTGGAAAAGGGAACCAATGCTCACAATCTCCTAGCAGTGGCTGTAGAGCAGGCATTTCTCCTAAGTATTGCACTTCTTGCTGGATCAAGTGGCTTTTGGCAGGCATATCCCTTGAAGTGTAATAAGCAGACTTGTCTTTTGCTTTGAATTTAGACTTTTTAGACTTGTTCTTTATATTGGAAAGTGGACTGGAGTGGGGAAAAGGGACCAATGCTCAATCTTTAGAGGCTTCTTTGGTTTGCTTCAACTTTTTGGACTCATTCTTTGTATCAGAAAGTAGACTGGAGTGGGGAAAAGGAACCAATACTCAATCTTTAGAGGCTTCTTTAGTTTGCTTCAACTTTTTGGACTGAGGTTTATTCACTCTTGTCTCTGGGGTAAATTATACAGTTATAGTTGCTATCTGGTGGCTACATGGCTAATTATAGATTTGTTACTTATGGCAAGTTGTGCATGTCCAGCATAAGTGTGCAGGTCTAGTACAGGTGTACAGGTCCTGTACAGATATACCTTATCTGGTAGTCTGGCTATTTATACTGTTTCTGCAGCAATAGTTACTGGTTACTATGCTGTGTATTCACATCATCCCTCTGCTACAATTCATGTTACACACACTTTTACAACATACTTTCAAGTCGTTTATTGGAGAAGATACTAAGAAGATGTCAAGCAGCAAGCAAGCCAAGGTGTGTACCAGGTTGGGTGGACCTGGGGCTTTCAACTGACAGTATGTTGGGAGGAGACATGGGCTGGGGATGTGGTCTTTTGGTGGGTCGGGTGGACTGGGCAGCTTGGGTAGTGGTGGCGGCACTAGGGGGGGGGCTGGAGGGCAGCAAGGGCGGAGCTTTGCAGATACGCTGAGGACTGGGGGTTGGCTGATGGGAGTCCACAGAGATCAGGCTGGAGGGAAGGGGAAGCAGAAGGCTGAGGATACTGAGGGTGCTGGGCCTTCGCTGGCTGGAGGTGGGGGAAGTGGAGAGACTACTGGGGGTAGTGGCAGGACTGCTGATAGGGGTGTGACAGCGAATCTGGCAAAAAAAAGAGATGTGATGGCTGATGGCCAGGTGGGGCAGGGGTTCCTGATGTGGAAGAGGGACCTGGCAGATAGTGTGATGGGGCTGGCAGTGGCCCCGTTACTCAAGAAATCAATCTCGGAGTTTGCAGTGACCTTGTGTTTCCGGGGCTTGGCAGTGACAGCGAGGATGGTTCTGGGGCTTGTTTCGAAGCAGATGGCTGGGGTGGCTTCAGTGAAGTTCTTGAAGGGTCTGGAGGGGGTCAAGGTGGGCTTTGAGGAGGCAGGTCCACTGGATGAGGCACTGAAGGCTGGTGTTGTGGTTGGGGAGGTGGTGGTCCCCATGGTGCAGTGCTTGCATTGGGACCCCAGGGTGGTGCAGCTTCTGGTGAAGGGGGTGCCCATGGTGATTAAGGAGGAGATGAGGAAGAGGGTGGAGGAGGTGATGATTGAGTATAGCGACATAGTGGATGTTGGCTTTCAGGTGTGGGAGGGGACTGCAATCAGAACGAGAGACGTGGATGTCAGGATTTGGCTGGCGGGAAAGGAGGCCATGGGGAAGGAGAGGGACTGGCCCTCGGTGCTGATGTGGGGGGCATTTGTCTGCAAGGTATCAAGGGTGAAAGGGAGTGAGGAGGAGGAGGAGGACTTGTTAGAGGTACTGGAGGAGTTGGGTGGTGCTGTAGAGAGGAGGGCAAAGGCCTGGAAATGGTACGAGGAGTCGATGCATCTGGAGGTTGTGGGAGGGAAGCATGTCCATATGGATAAGAAGTAGTGGGAGCGGGCCCAGAGATGCAAGAGGCAGAGAGAGCTGTTGGCAAGTATGACAGGAGAGGGAAAGAAGATGACAGTTGGAACTGAGGAGTCTGGAGGCACTGGAGTCAGTGTCTGGGCTGGGAAAGGAGGAGAGGACGTGGAGGCGAGGGAAGTAGGGGCTGGGGGGGTGTAGGGCAAGGACCATTTTGCTGATGGTACCTTGGAAGTGTGGGAGCAGGAGTTGGATACCACCCCCCCCCTACTTATCAGGAAGGGCCCAGTTGAGAAGAGAGGACCGATGGAGGATATGAGGATATAGGGGGCCCAGCAGGTGCACTTTGGAGTTCCTGATGTGGGGCAAGGGGGCCAGGTGGTGGCAGTTGGCGAGGATGAGCTGGTGGATGTTCCTGAGGAGGAGTGGGATGAGGCTGCTAGTGTAGGAGCTGACACCACGATGCTGGATGTAGGGTGGCCAGGGACCCCAGGGGGTAAGGAGGTGGGGAACCTGTTGTGGATGCGCAAGGTGATGGATAATCTCACAGCAGAAGCTTTGGGAGAAGTAGACCTGCGAGCAATGCCTGAGAAGCATTGGGCTAGGATTCTGCATGGTGATGGAATGGTGGAGGCACTGAAGGTGGAGATTTTGGGTATTTTCCTGGAGGAGGAGGGGTATGAGGTGGATGAGGTGAGGAAGGCAGAGCTGGGGGTGGTTGCTGGTGAGTTGGTGGCCTACTGCTGGACAGAGCATCATGGCTTACGGCTCTGGCAGGAGGCCTGTCTGGAGTACCATGAGGAATTTGAAGAACATGAAGATGGGGCAATAGTAGAACTTCTGGGAGCATTGGCGGCACAGGAAGCAGGGGAGAAGGAACTAGCTGCTGAACATGACTTGGATGTAGTGCAGGATGAGCAGAATGCGGACTTGTAGAGGATGGGACCATGATATAACATTATTCTTTATGAACAGTACAACCAACATTTTCTCATTGAATGTGAATGGGTTAAGGGGCGCTGGGCAGCGGAGGAATATTTTTACTTGGCTCAAGGGATTGGAGGCTGATCTCTTTTTACTACAGGATGTTCGATGTGAAGATGAGGATAATCGTGTAGAATGGACTAGGGAATGGGGTGGGGCTGCTGCTTGGTTTGGAAAGGTAGCGATTTTGGTGAGAAAGGGTAGAGGTGACTTGGGGGAAATCAGGAGCTGGAGAGATCACTTGGTCTGGGGAGATTGGCATCGGCCAGGGTGGGAATCAATGAAGGTGGGCTCTTGCTACTGCCCTGCAGATAGGGGTGAGAGGACTGCATGGGTTAGGAAGCTGTTAGAGGAGGGTATTCTCTTGGAAGAAGGGGTTGATGTGCTCGGTGGGGACTTTAATATGGTTAGGGATCCACGTCTGGACAGGACTGATGGAGGGAGGAGAGCTGTGGGTAGAAGTAGAGGTCTGGACACATGGGAGGAGGTAGAGACATTGAGCTCCTTAGGGGATATGGGCAGAACTAGGTGGGGGGATGCCAGGGTCTACATGCATTGGGTGAATGGCTTGGGCACGAGGATTGACTGGATTCTGACAGCGGAGTGTTGGGGTGCAGATATTTGGAGGGCATTGGAAGTGGAGTAGTGCCCATGATCTGATCACTGGGGACTTTTGGGGCAGGGGCAGTTTGGGGGGAGTGGAGATGGACCTGGACATTGGTGTCTTAACTTCTCCCTGCTAGCTGAGAAGGGATTGTGGGAATCATGGGTGGAGGACATTCAGGCAAAGGTTTTTAATTAGAGGTGTGAGGGTCTGCCGGTGGATGTCTGCTGGATGAGATTAAAAGAGGCTGCGAGGGTTTATTGGGGAGGGGCTGGTAGAGAGGCCGGGAGGTAGAGGAGGAGGTGCACGAGGTGTGCTTCTAGCAGGCTGAGGAGACTATAGATGGATTGGGCAGATTTGCTCACTGTTGTTGGGGTGGAGGATTGGAGGATTGAGAGGGCAAAACTGGAGATAGTGGAAATACAACAGGTGTTGCGGGAAGAGGAGGAGATTCATATGCAGGGCATGGCTGCAAGGCTACGATGGCAGGAGCTTGAGGAGGGTGAGCGGCCTTCTAGGTACTTATCAAGACTCCTCAAGGCTAGGAGAGTACGACATCAGTGGGATGGAGTTCTGGATGCTGATGGGGACATGTTACATGGCATGCAACAAATCTTAGGGGAGTTGAAGGAGAGATGGCAGGGCTTGTGGAGTGAGGAAGAAGGAGGTGTCAATGAAGCAGGGATTGCAGACATGCTTGAAGAGTGGAGGCCTCCACAAGTAGCTGGACTGGATGACTTGATCTTACCAGTGCAGGGAGAGGAGATCCAAAGTGTCCTGGCAGCAACTAAACTTGGGATGGCACCAGGGGAGGATGGACTGCTGTGGGACTTCTGGAAGAAGATGGCCAAAGTCCCCGGAGTGTTGGGTGAGATGGCTGCTCTCTGTGACCATGTTCTTTAGAGAGGTGAGTGGGTTGGGGAGCAGGATCTCAGGCTGGTGGTCTTATTGTACAAAGACAAGGGGAGGAGGGAAGACTGGAAAAACTGGAGGCCGATCATGCTTCTGGACATGGATAGGAAGATGGTGACTAAGGTGATTGTTGCGAGGCTGCAGAAAGTTGCCCAACAGGTGCTGGGGGAGGAGCAGCGGGGCTTTGTTGGAGGCAGACTTATAAGAGATGGGACTGCATGGGTTTATGGCATTATTGAGGGGGCCCGGGCTTGTGGCTTGGATGGAAGGCTAGTCTTTTTGGACCAGGAGAAGGCCTATGACCATGTAAGGCAGGTGTGGCTGGGCAAGGTATTGGACTGCATTGGGGTTCCCCCAAGGTTTAGAGCCTCCATATTAGGTCTGCTGGAGAGCAGTAGGGCAGCTCTGACATGTAATGGTCACCGTGGGAGGGCTTTTTCTTTGGGAAGAGGAGTTCCTCAGGGGGACCCTCTGTCCCCTATTCTTTATGCCCTTTCGCTGGAGCCATTGATGGATAGGATTCACCAGAAGGTGGTGGGGCTCTCTATATATGGTATAGGGTGGAAGGTGGGGGCCTTTGCTGATGATATGGTGGTTGGACTTGGGTCTGTAGCAGATGTGGAGGTACTTCAGGAGACTGTGGAATGGTATGAGGCCCACTCGGGGGTGAAGCTCAACTGGCATAAGTGTGAGACAATGGTGCTAGGGAAGGGGCTAGTGGGCAGGGACGTCATTGGAACAATTGTCCTTGCTGGTGAGTTGGTATGGTATCTGGGCATCTTCCTCTCTGTATATAGCTCTGTCCTGTCAAGAGGGTGGTGGGAGAGCAGGGTGAACATTTGGGGGGAGGCCCTTCGAGGGTGGGGAGGCCGCCATATCTCTCTAGCTGAGCAGGTGTCAATCCTGAATGTATATTGGTTCCCTAAGCTGTAGTATGTGGCATATCACCTCGATTTCCTGGCATAGGTGGTGAAGAAGCTGATGAAGGTAGCTAGGGATTAGATCTGGGCTGGGAGGAGATCCCAGGTCAGTTGGGATACTCTTGTGAGGCCAGTCATGAGGGGGGGTCTTGGACTGGTGGACTTTCGTAAGAGACTGCACTGCTTGCAAGCCTGGTGGTTGAAGAGAGCTGTAGAACTGCAGGGTGGTGGTTGGGTACCTCTGTTGAAGAAGGTGTGGGAGATGCAAACATCCCCTCGAGGGTCCTCTGGGGATCTGCTCTCTTTGGTAGGGCTGAATGGTACTAGGAGGATGCAGTTCAAGGGCTTTTGATGGGGCGTGGCTGACAGAGCACACCAAATTGGCCTATGCTGGTAAGGCAATAAGGGGGAGGAGGTGTGGGGGCCTAATATGTGGCGTTGGGATAGACTGCTCCTGGGGGGTGCTCCCCTTACTGTGTTTGATATTGGGGAAGGAGTAGAGTGTCAGCAGGGGCCTGGCCAGGACCTTTGGCCAAGTGGCTGGCAAGCAGCAGGGATCAGTGAGGAGTGGGACTGGGCTGGTATCTGGTCCTGGAGTGCTGAGGTATGGCGGTGGCTTCCCCCCAAGTTCTGGGTGGTATGGTGGAGAATGTTGCAGAGGAATATCATACTGAATTTCCATACAGGGCATTTGGTGGATGGTGGACAATTTGATTGTGAGGAGTGTTACGATGTTGGACAGGCTGGGGGCTATGCACAGACACCAGAACATTGGCTGGGAGAGTGTGAGGTTTTGGGGGAATTTTGGGCTGCAATAGGGGATAGACTGGGTATAGGATATAGGCTGGCAGGAGAGGGGGGTCGCTGGGAGAACTTGAGATCTCGGCTTGTAGGTGGGGTGGATAATAATTGGCTCACTGTAGGGTGGGTGCTAGCAGTATAGGTGGGAATGGCGGGTCATTGGCTTTTTGTTTTTGAGGAGGGGCAGTAGTTGGGGCTGCGGGAGAACGTATTAAGATGGGAGGAGCTGTTGGGGGATCTGCTGACGGGATGGTGGGTGGGTTGGGGTCCTCAGGGGGGCCGACGTTGCAGTCTGGTGGTAAAGATCTGTGAGCAGAGTGGTGGGAGGGTGGCGATGGTGCTGGACAAAGTGGTCTTTCATCGGGAAGGGGTAGAGGGGGGGGGCCCCCCTAGGGGGATCAGATAGGGGGTGGGATCTCTGTATTTATATGGGATAGAAGGGTACTAATAAAGGAATGGAGTCCAAGTGACTATATCTTAGTTTATCACAATATATGATAATTAATATAGACAGATTATTATATTTTTATTGGGCCAAAGTCATCAATATAATAGTATATATATATCATAGATATATATCTTGAGTATTGAGTAAAAAATCTAACAATAATAATAAGTAATCCAGAAATAATTATAATTTAACTTCTGAAGAGTTATGAAGTAGAATGAAGCCAGTTATAATATACATATCTATATATATTTTGATATAATATATATATTCTTAATAAGAGTAATATTAATCAGAATAAGTTTAAACTAAAAGCTAATAAGTATATGTTCTTTAGATATTTTAGTAAGATATATTAACTCTGAGATTTATATAAATATTATATAATAATTTCATATAATATATAGTTCAATAAAAAAGAAAATCAGAAATTCTATATAGATATATTCATTAGAACCTCTATTTTAACATCTATATCTCAGTAAGTATAATATCAGATTCCAACCTCTTTTTTAAAGAAAATCTATTTTCAACTACTATATATCTGAACCAGAGTTACCTAAGTCAAGAATAACTGAGATTGAGAATATCAAGATTGATAATAATAATAATAATGAGAGATCTATCAAGAGTAAGAAAAATTCAAAGTATAAGCTCAGAAATGAGACTTATTCTAATTTAGAAAATTATTGAGATATACTAGTAAGTCTTAAATCACAATATAAGGACTATATATATAAGCTATTCTAAGATATATAAATATATATTTATTATAAGTTCCAATAAGCCAAATACATATAGCAATGTGATAACTTTTCCTAACAATAAAAAATAAAAGTAATCCATAGATGAAGAATATAACTTCCTTATTAAGAATGGTTTATAAAATCTTATATCTCTTCTGACTAATTAATAAGTTATAATATCACATTGAGTCTATAAAATCAAGTATAAAAATGATAAAAGTATTGAATAGTATAAAGCTTATTTCATTGTTAAGAATTATTTGTGAGATTATAATATTGACTATAATGAGATATTTTTGATAGTATTTAAGCTTACTTCACTGAGAATACTTCTTATAATTAGTATATTATACAATCTGAAAATCAATCAATAGATATAAAATGACTTTTCTCAATAACAATATAGTTATAGAGCTATATATTCACTAGCCACAAGGATATAAGTAGAATGATAATCTTATATATAAACTATATAAAGAATTATATAGCATAACGCAAGTAGTCTATTTGTAGAATCGAAAAATTGATAAATATCTCCTTAATAATAGCTTTATATATTGCAAAGCAGATAACTATATATATATTCAATACTATATCAATAAATTAGTATTTATAGATATATAGATAGATAACATCGTTATTATTGTAATAAAAAACAAACTTAAGAGAGTTAAAGAAGCCTTATATTAAAAATTCAAGATAACTAACATTGGTGATATATCTTTTTTTTTTAGAGATATCTATTATATATTACAGAAGCACATATATTATATATCTCTTACAATTAACTTATATTTACATTCTTTTCAAACAATTCAATATAAGTAAATATAAACCAGTAAACACCTCTTTAGACTTTGGTAAAGTTTGAAAAGTCTGATACTATATCAGACAAAACTATATCAATATTTTCTATTGATAAACAGTTAGTTATCTTATATAACCTATACTAAGAATGAGACCTGATATTTTATATATTATAAGTAAGATGATATAGTACTCATCATACTATAATAATTTATATTGGAGTACTATTAAGAGAATTTTCAGATATATTAAAAAAATAGCATACTATACACTCACCCTTAGTAGATTGAGCAAGAGCAATAGTAATAATAATAATAACAAAAATGATATATAACTATTCTGTATATATAATACTAATTGGACTAGAGACTTAAATAATTACTGATCTACAACTAAATACTTCTTTTAGTTAAATAATAAAGAAGTTATTTTGTAGCAAATATATAAGTAGAATTCAGTAGTATTGTCTATAGTAATAAAGAAAGCTATTTGGCTATACCAGTTATTAAAAGAACTCAGATTTGAATAGAAATAGTACTGTATACTCATCTATCAGAATAATCATTCTATAATTACTTTGGTAAAGAACTCTATTCATTCTAGTAGAACTAAAAACACTGATATATAATACTATTATATAAGGAAATATATAGAGAATAGAACTATATACTTAGAATATATCTCCACAGAGTATATATTTACAGATTTACTTATTAAAGCTCTTCTGGGACCAAAATTCAAGTAATGTACTGAAGAAATAAGTCTTATAATAAACTATATACTTGCAATAAAACTATATATCAGTAATAGATAATAACAGGATATTTCATAATAAAAAAGAAGTAGAAAAATAATATATTACATCTTTCTACATCTCTCTCTTCAAGCATTATATTGCACTATTCTTTGTTTCTCCTTTTCTATATTTGAGATTTTCTATTATCAGAATCTATCCATATCCTTCATTTTCACCATGATTTCTTATGTTTTCAGCATAGATTGATAGTATTCTTTTAGTATAAAAATAGTTATTTTATAGTTATTACTTGGTTATATTATATTTCTGCTTATATTACATTTTTGTATATTATCTTGTTGAGTTGGGGTATTGAAATTTCTATTTCAATAATGTTACTTATAACTATATCATCTTTGAGTTATGTTACTCAATATATAAATATGTACTATATATCTAGAATAATGAATAGAGCTCTCCTCTTCTTCCACTCTATACTCTAACTAAGTTAC
Source organism: Jimgerdemannia flammicorona (assembly GCA_003990745.1). Classification (NCBI taxonomy): domain Eukaryota; kingdom Fungi; phylum Mucoromycota; class Endogonomycetes; order Endogonales; family Endogonaceae; genus Jimgerdemannia; species Jimgerdemannia flammicorona. Next base: position 56,000 of record RBNI01000007.1, on the reverse strand, counting down.
AATAAAGATGATACTTACTTGGAGATCTCCTTCACAATACATATTTGTCTCATTTTCAACCTTCCAAAGTATAAGTCCAGAGTGACATTACAGAGGGTAAAGGATATAAGTATAAGTATAGCTAATATCTATAAGTATTATGGAGATACATTGGTAATATTTGTTAGTATAGAGTAAGGAGTTATTCTAGTGATTTATAGAACTTTCTGGAGGTGCATGAAATTCTTTTGTAAGTAAGAACATGACCAAGTTTTTTTTTTGTTTTAGAAAATATATTAATATATATCCCAGATTTAAAAGCTAGTAGTGAAACTTACCCATTTTTTTTTTTTTTCCTTTTTCATACCTTGAAGTATGTAAGAGCAAATAAATATAACATTTTCAAGTTGGGAATGCTTTATTGCATAAAATCATAATAAGAAAGATGAGTTAGGAATCCAAAGCCATAATGAGGTACGTGGGGGATGAATGGATGGAAATTTTTGGATTACAAGTAATTATATCATTTCTGACAGTGTGGTATAAAGGGGCAAGGACTAAGTAAATTCAATCTTTTTTTTTTTTTTAAAAAAAAAAAAAAATGAGTTGAAGTCTTCTGTAGAGGTAGATGTTATTATTAAAGTCATATTAGTATCAACTTGATTGAACAATAGAAGTAATATATATATGGTCACAGGTTACAATCCAAAAAGTTATTAAAGGGGATAGCATATTAAAGATACTGTGACAAATTAAGACATACCACCAAAATTATACCTTAGCTAGATGATGTGAACAATTAACCAGATGATGTAAAAACACAGCATAGTAACCAGCAACTATTGCTGTGGAAACTGTATAAATAGCCAGACTACCAGATAAGGTATATCTGTACAGGACCTGCACACCTATACAGGACCTGCATACCTATACTGGATCTGCTCAACTTGTCATAAGTAGCAAATCTATAGTTAGCCACATAGCAACTAGATAGCAACCAATCTGTATAAATTACCCTAGAGACAAGAGTGAATAAACCTCAGTCCAAAAAGTTGAATACAAATAAAAGCAAAAGTCAATTGTCTGGTACACTTAGGAGAAACGCCTGCCAAAAGCCACTTGATCCAGGAAGAATTGCAACACTTAGGAGATACACCTGCCAATGAGCCACTGCCAAGAAGTTGTGAGCTTGGTTCTCTTCTCTTCCACTCTGGTCCACTTTTCAATACAAAGAACAAGTCTATTTTTGGTTTGCTTGTCAGATAAGCCTGAAGATTTGCCACCTAAGTTCAAGGAAGAACTTCACTGCCATTTCCCAGTTGAAGCCACCAATTCAGAAGAATCCATGCCATCCAAGTTATTTCCCAGAAGTCCGCTGATTCCAGAGAATCACGTCATCTGCCGTTTTCAAGTTATCTGTATCCCCAGTAGAGCCCGATTCAGGAAGAATCCATACCATCCAAATAGTATTCCCAGTTGAAGCCGATTCAGAAGAATCTGCAACATCCAAGTTACCTGAGTTCTTGAATTATCCGCCTCCTGCACCATCCGAGTTATCTATGCTAATCTGAGTTATCCATTGTCCCCAGTGAGCCCAAGTTATTGAGTAATCTGCCACCAGTATAATTCCCAGCAAACCGTCCCAGGAGAAACTCCCACCATCCTCTATTCTCAGTGAGTCAAATTGAGTCATCTGTCAGAAACTGCATACTTTTGAAGATTGTCGTGCTACACAAATTGTGGTATTCCCAGTTGACCCAAATAAGGAACTCGTCATGCTACACAGAGATCGTCATGCAGAAATCGCATAAGGAGAACTGCTAAATTGCCAGACCCGTTACACACAAGATCATTGCACTACATACGAAATTCTACCAATTCCCAGTTGACCAAAGAAGGAAATCCATTCACACACAAATTGCTGCTACACCCAGAGAACCGTCCCAATAAGGAAATCACCAGAATCACTTGCAGATATCCAGCTTTTGACTATTATACCACTAAACACCAAGGACCTCAGAAATCATAGAACATTTTGTTGCTTTTTGACAAAGTAGCTGGGGGCTCAAGCCAAACTACATCAACCCCCAACCTTGTAATTTGCCTCCATTGAGCCAGGTACATTACATTTGGGGTCTCAACTGAGAATATTTCAAAATTGACATGACTTTTCAGCTCACAAGAACCCACAGTCAAACTGGATACATTTGATACAATACTAATCTCTGCTACTACAGAAGAATCAGTTATCACTAGTATCTGGACAGAAAGAGAAGTAATCACATCAAGACTTGCTAACTACTCAGTATCAGAAGGGTTCCAACCAGAACCAGAAGGTAGTACAGCCCAAAATCCCCAACCAGATCAACCAGACAATACAGGCAGCCCTGCTAGAGATTTCAAAGAACTTGCATAAGAACTAGAAGATCTTATCACATGAACCTGAGACTTTACAGCCAGATGCCCCATATCAGTCCCACCAATCTCACTAATAGAATCTTTACCACAACTCCTTGCAGAATTAGAAGTAGTTCCTACAAGAATACCTAGACTTATCTCACTTCATCCAAGGTCCAGAACATCATCCTCAAGATACCCAAGCACCCCCACCTCCAGTGATAGCTCAGAAAGCAAATCAGAATCAGAATCTGAACCTGAACCAGAATCAGATAAAAGTGATGAAGAAATAGCCACCTTATTGCCAACCTTTGCAGGATACCCAGAGGAAGACCCCAGAGAATTCCTTGATGGAATTGAAGAAATTGTAGCCTTGAGAAATCTCTCAGATAAAAGAAAAATCGCCATCTACAAAGCTCAGCTCAGAGAACCAGCCAGAGGAATTTTCCATCAAACAGCAAACAACCCAGATTCAGAACTGGCAAGACAGATATAAGCAGCAATGTCCTATGAGCTAGAATATGAGGCAATGGTCCACTGGCTCATTGAAAAGTATGCAGAAAATGAATCCTGCCACAAGACTCAGGAATCCATCATGGGGATGAAGATGAATTTTGGAGAATCAAACAGAGCCATTTTCACAAGAGTCCAGAAGAGAATGCATGCTACTGGGTTCAATGCTACCAATCAGAACATCATTGGTCCAATGACCTTCATGAATGGAATTCCCCCAAACATTGCCCAGCATGTCTGCACCCTAAGCATCAGAAGGCTGAAGAGCAAGTAGATACAGCCCAAGGATTCTTTGATATTAGACAAGAAACTACCTGGAGCGATCATGACAGAAAAGAAGAGAAAGAAGACATCCTGGTCAAAGCCCTATAAGGACTCCTTCAAGGACAAGAAAGATCTGAAGAAAGAAGGCCAGCCAAGGAAGGAAAGAAGGACAGAAGTGAAATTCAAGACCTCAGCTCCAAGTTGGACCAATTGGTTGGACAGATTGAAAAACTCACTATACACGAAAATTGGAGCTACTAAGACAATAGAGGATACCCACCACAGAGGAGCCAAGGCTACCCACCCAGAGATAACAGGAGTTATCAGCAAGAAGAGAGAAGATACTCCGTCTGAGACAGAGCCCCAGTCCAATACTTCCACTATAGACAATTTGGACACTATGCTACTGAATGTGACAATAAAAGAAGTGACTGAAGGGACTCAGAACCACCAAACTGAAGGAATGACACTCAGTACAAGAAGACTAAAGCCCATCCTGTAGAAGATTTCGTGGAAGCAAGTAACAGTGAAGACTATAGTGATCTAGACTTGTACCCTACTAAGGTCATCTCTCAAAAAACAGTTTACCCAGCAGAGAAAAGGAAGAGACCTGTGGAAAGGCCATCTAGAAATATCAGCAGAAGAATCATCCAAGAAGAAGATGAAGAACATGAAGAGGAACAGGTAGAAACACCTCCCCAAACCCCCTCTCCTTTTATTTCCAAGACAAATGAGTTGCCACCAGAAGATGATGAAATGGAACAAGAAGAACAGGAACCTGTCACCCCAAAGCCCAAGAAGAAGTACACCCCAAAGACTATGTCTAGAGACATCTACAATGAAGCCTGGCAGAAGATCCAAGAGACCAAGATGGAAGTTCCCCTCCTGCAGTTCTTACAATTGACACCAGCTGGAGTCTGAAACAAATTACTAAGAACCACCAGGTCTAGCACTGGCCAAGTCCCAATCTCACAGTAAGAACCAGTTCCCATCTCTGTTCAGGCAGCTGAAAGACATATCAGCACATATTTACATAGAGATATTGGAGGACAAAAGGTGAAGATCCTCATAGACACAGGAGCAGCAGTCTGTATCATTGCCAAATGGTTCCTGGACACCCTCCAATGGCTCATTGATGGAGCATCCAACCTCAGCATCATAGTGGCAGATGGAGCTTGAACTCAACCTCTTGGAGAAGTATGAAATATTACCATCTCTCTTGGACACATTTAGTTCTCCATCTCCAAAGCTGTTATCACTCTAGCTATCATCTATGATATAATTCTTGGTACTAACTGGATGAAGGAAATAAATGCAGTTGTTGATATTGGCCAACAAGTACTCAAGTTTGACTACCAAGACAAGAAGTACAGAGTTAAGGTGACCAGCTATGAGCAATCAAAGAAGAATAAAAAGGTCACTATTCAGGAAGATTATGCCAGCAGCAAGGAGTCTACTACAGAAGAGGAAGAAGAATCTGAAGATAGAAATGATCCCAACTCAATCCCTGAATTAATCTGGTGGATGACAGATCAGAAGACAATGTGTGGGCTAAAAACACCATCTTCATCACCATTGGAGCCATTGCAGGAGAAGCCAAAGGATGCCCTACCTGCCTCAAGAGACACAAGTGTCCTGAGCACTCCTCCAAGATCATGGGAACAAGGAAATCACCTGGCACAGCCTGCCCGGAGTGCAGAAGGAAGAAGAAGAAATGCAGACATGTTCCAGAAACACCTGCAACTGAAGCTGCAGAAGTACAAGCAATTTGGGGTCAAGAATTATCTGAGGAAGAAGAAACTTCTGATCAAGAAGTCTCTGAACAAAAAGCACCTAAAGAAGAAGAAGTCTCCAAACTCATTCCTTGGGAAGATCCTTGTTGGACACTACCTGAAGATGATGACCCTTAGAATACAGAAGAAGGACACAGTATAATCACCATTATCTCCAAGCAAGAAACTCACCAAAAAAAGGCTTTTCAGCTAGGAAGATGTCCATACCAAATGGTCTTCCACTCTCCCCATGACTACTGCTATCAGTGCCATTTACTAGACCAACAGGAAAGACAGAGACCCCAGAGACCAGAACCCCCAAACACACTTACACAGTCAACTACTTTCCAAGAAATTACCACTAAGTTGAAAAGCTGATTCAGGGGACAAGGCTTCTTTAACCAGACAGAAATACATCCCTTATCTACTCTTCCACTCACTTATGACCAAGATGGGTACTACTTCCCAAGACAATAAGAGATCAATAATCAGGAACATTATTTCCAAGCAATGGGATATTGCAACCATGGAAGACACCCAGACTGCCAAGACTGCAGGCATCAGAAGATCCATCTCAGTCATGATATTGCAGTCCACACCTTGAAGAGAGGAGATAACCAAAGTCAGATCCGAAAAAGTCAGATCCGAAAATACCAGACCAAAAAGCCAGGAAGAAGGACCCTCAAGATCTATAATTTAGGTAAAGACATCCTAGCTCTCATCAGATATGCAACCTGCCAAGGATGGGCAGAAGATGCCACCAACTTCATAGAAGCCCTTGACCCTACAGGAAGAAGGGGAATCAACTATCTCTGAGACCCCTCTACTGGAGCCAGATGGCCACACCTCAACCTTAGAGCTTGGAGGCTCTCTGCTAGTGGAGCCTCAGCCCTAGGTCAGCTCAAACTCAGTAAGGATATTGCCCAGTATACCCTGCTATATCCCAAGGCCAAACCCCTGACCAAAGCCCACCCAGAGGATGTAGGATACAATCTTCACAGCCTGGAGGATGAATCTATCAAGCCTGGAAAAACCTTCATGATCAGAACTGGATTGGCCATGCAGCCACTCCAAGGATCTTACATCCAACTGACCTCAAGGTCTGGACTTGCCAGACAAGGAATAACTGTGGAAGGAGGAACCATCAACTCTGAATTTACAGGCGAAATCAAGGTTATTTTACACAACAGCAGTGCAGAATGGCACCGAATCATTAGAGGACAGAAGATTGCCCAAGCAGTCTTCATGAAGGTCAAGACCCTATGGTTATAGGAAGTCTCTGAACTAACTGAAGGAATGAGACAAGCCAAGGGATTTGGAAGTTCAGATAAGAAGGAGGTATATCTCCTTCAAGTCAACCACCTCAAGAGGAATGCTCTCCAACAAGTATACTGGCAACCAGTCAGACTGCACAAAAATCTCATCCTGGAGCCTGGAGAACAAGCTACTTTCAAAATCTTTGCACCACCCGACCCCAGAAACCTTTTCTTTGAACCCAAGGAAGATATCCCATACCTGGATATAGAGGGACACACATTCCCTGACAAGATGAATCCAGTACACTCCCAAGCAACCAACCAAAGTTGGAAAACCATCATCTTGCCAAAAGGAACCATCATAGGACACCTGGTACCTTTTCTCAACTGAACTTATAGAGAGGTTTATGAACTAAACCTATTGGGAAATGCCAAAAGGTCCCAGAAGAAAGGAAAGGCCCCTCTGCGACCCAGGAGACAGTGAGGCCTTCTACCAATATTGGGGAAGAATTGACACCTCAACAACAACAACAACTAATAGAACTTCTCAATAAATATCAAGATATCTTCACTACCGATTATGGCAACCTGCCATATAATCCATCATATCACTACAGCATAAATACAGGAAATGCAACACCCATCTGGCAGAAACCCTATAGAATACCCCATCACTTGAAAACATTCAAAAAGGAGCACATTCAAGAACTCTTAGACAATGGGGTCATCTGACCCTCTACCAGCCCCTGGGCCAGCCCTATACTTATTGTACCAAAGAAAGGAGGATGGAGACTCTGTATGGATTACAGGAAACTCAATTTAGTCACTGAAAAGGATGCCTATCCTCTTCCCAGAATTGATTACCTCTTGGATCAGTTACAAGATGCTAGATACTTCAGCAGTATGGACCTCTTTGCTGGATTCCATGAGATCCCCATGGACCCCAAGAGCATTCAAAAGACAGCCTTCCTTGCTCTAGAAAAACTGTTTGAATACCTCTGAATGCCCTTTGGACTTTGCAATGCACCTCCCACCTTCCAGAGGATGATGAATTCAGTCTATACCCCCTTGATCTACCACTGTCTGATTGTATATATAGATGATTCCAACATCTATTCAGCAAATTTTGAAGAACACCTATACCATCTAGAGGAATTCTTCAAACTCACCCACAAGAACCACTTGAGACTGAATGCAAAGAAATACTACTTTGGGAAATAGAAACTTGAATTTCTTAGATTCATAGTCTCGAAAGAAGGAACCCATGCAGACCCAAAGAAGACCAAGAAGATCAACAATTGGCCAGTACCCAAAACCCTAAAGGAAAAACTATTATTGTTAATGCTAGTATCCTACTACAGAAGGTTTATCAAAGACTTTGCCCAAATTGCTGCCCCAATCAAAATCCTTCTCAAGAAAGAAGTACCATTGAAATGGACAGAAACATAAGAAAAAGCCTTCAGAGAACTCAAGAACTGCATGACTACAGCACCAATCCTTGTGCACCCCAATCTACAGAAGCCATTCATCTTGTATACAGATGCTTCTAAAGATGGCCTTGGGGCAGTTCTGGCCCAAGAAGGACTTGATCAACAGTACTATATAATAGCTTATGCAAGCAAAGCTACCAATCAGCAGCGGATGAACTATGGTAGCACCAAACTGGAATGCCTTGCAGTCATATAGGCAGTCACCCTGTTCAAGCATTACCTCATTGGAAAAAGATTCACCCTGATCACAGACCATGCAGCCCTCAAATGGTTATTCAACTGCAAAGAACCCACTGGAATTCTAGCCTACTGGATTCTTATCCTTCAGGATTACAAAATCACCATCATCCACAAAGCAGGGAAAGCCTACAACAATGTTGATGCACTTTCTCGCCAGCTCCAATAAACTAGAAGAAGGGTGTCCTGAGGAACTACACCCTAAAGGAAGTCTCTGTGACCATCAAGGAACAAGAAGATCTCATCCGACAAGAACACCAGAAAGCCCACCAAGGACAGATAAGTACAGAAGACAAGATTCGAAAACAATATCAATATTGGCCCTACCTCAGAGCACAAGTCTGAGACATCATTCAAAAATGTGATACCTGCCAGAAGTATCAAGAAAAGAAGAACTATCAGGCCCCTCTGCAACTAATTCCCCCACCCACTCATATCTTTCAAAGATGGGGAGTAGACATAATTGGACCTCTACCAGTTATACTAAGAAGAAACAAATATATCCTTATATTTGTAGAACATCTGACCAAGTGGCCTAAGGCTTTCTCAATAGAAATCACAGATGCCCTAACTATTGTAGACCTCCTCCATAGACTCACACTCAGATATAGACCCCCAGAAGAACTTATCTCTGACTGAGGCACAGAATTCATCAACAACATAATCACCAGTTATGCTCAAATTTGTAAGATCCATCTCAAACAGATCACATCATACCACCCCCAGACCAATGGCATGACAGAAAGAATGAACCAGACCATCAAGAAAGGACTTGCCCAAGTCAATCCTACCAATTGGGACCTCTGCTTATCTGAGATCCTATGGGAAATTCAGAACACCCCTGCTGCCTCCACTAAACAAAGGCCATTCAAAATGATGTTTGCTAAGAAAATGAGAACTGCTGACTATGAGAACCTTGGAGATCTCCTCAAGAGGGCAGAACAGTTACATAATCAGGCCCAAGGTCAGATTATCAAAGCCCAAGAAAGATAAAAGAAGTACTATAACCAAAGACAGAAGAATCAGGAGATCAAGATTGGAGATGAAGTACTAGTTTGGAGAAGTATGATTGAAATGAATTTTGCCACCAAACTGGAACCAAAAGGGGAAGGACCTTATCTTATACACAATATCAGAGGAACCAGCATCTATTTAAGAAGTATGGATGGATGAACTCTCAGAATACCAGTACATATCAATCACCTCAAGATATACCTTCCCCCTATATCATGAATCAGAGAGTTGACAACTGCCTTCAAACTCTTGTTCTCAGCTCATTTTAATCACTGCCAGTTCCCCTACCCCAATTCCGAGAAGTTAATGGGAATACTCTCTAAAAGATCCAGATTCATCAAGAGAATCTTATCCTGGCCAGATGGTTGCTACAGGTCCACCAACTTCAGGCCCATTATGTAATTGGAGAACAATTGCAGAACCTCCCCATCCCAGAACAAACATATATCAGAAACACTACAGGGCTATCAAGAAGAAATGCCACTGCTACAGACAGGCTGTACACCCTTTATAAGTGAAACCCTGTAGCCCTGATGCAAGCACAATTCTCCTGGCACAATATACAAGGAATGAACCTAGCTACCTACCTGAGTATCATTAATGCTGTCGAAATTCTATTCCCAGAAGAAGAAGAAGAACTCTTGGAATGGAGCAACCATGGTACAGACAATGAAGATGATAGAATAGGTATTGATGCAGAAGATGCTTACCCACACTGGAATGATAACTAAAGGACAGTCTGAGGACAGACCATCCTTTAGTGGGGGCTGATGTGACAAACCAAGACATATCACCAAAATTATATCTTAGCTAGATGATGCAAACAATTAACCAGATGATGTGAACACACAGCATAGTAACTATTAACCATTGTTGCAGAAACCATATAAATAGCCAGACTACTAGATAAGGTGTATCTGTACAGGACCTACACACCTGTACAGGACCTGCACACCTGTACTGGACCTGTACAACTTGCCATAAGTAGCAAATCTATAGTTAGCCACATAGCAACCAGATAGCAACCAATCTGTGTAAATTACCCCAGAGACAAGAGTGAATAAACCTCAGTCCCAAAAGTTGAATACAAATCAAAGCAAAAGTCAATTGTCTGGTACATTTAGGAGAAATGCCTACCAAAAGCCACTTAATCCAGAAAGGATTGCAACACTTAGGAGATATGCCTGCCAATGAGCCACTGCCAAGAAGTTGTGAGCTTGGTTCTCTTCTCTTCTACTCTGGTCCACTTTCTGATATAAAGAACAAGTCCATTTTTGGTTTGCTTGCCAGATAAGCCTGAAGATTTGCCGCCTAAGTTCAAGAAAGAACTTTGCCGCCATTTCCCAGTTGAAGTCACTGATTCAGAAGAATCTGCACCATCCAAGTTATTTCCCAGAAGCCTGCTGATTCCAGAGAATCTACATCATCTGCCATTTTCAAGTTATCTGTATCCCCAGAAGAGCCCGATTCAGAAAGAATCTATGCCATCCGAATAGTATTCCCAGTTAAAGCCAATTCAGAAGAATGCACAACATCTGAGTTACCCAAGTTCTTGAATTATCTGCCTCCCATGCCATCCGAGTTATTTACACCAATCCAAGTTATCCATTGTCCCCAGCGAGCCCGAGTTATTGAGTAATCTGCCACCAGTATAATTCTCAGCAAACTGTCCCAGGAGGAACTCCCGCAATCCTCTATTCTCAGTGAGCCAAATCGAGTCATGCATACTTTTGGAGATCGTCATACTATATAAATTGTGGTATTCCCAGTTGACCTGAATAAGGAACTCATCATGCTACACAGAGATCATCATGCAGAAATCACATAAGGAGAACCACTAAATTACCAGACCATTATGCACAAGATTGTCATGCTACACATAAATTTCTACCAATTCCCAGTTGACCCAAGAAGGAAATCAATTCACACACAAATTGCTACTATACCCAGAGAACTGTTCCAATAAGGAAATTGCCAGAATCGCTCGCAGATATCCAGCTTTTGACTATTATACCACTAAATACCAAGGACCTCAGGAATCATAGAATATTTTGTTGCTTTTTGACAAAGTAACTGGGGGCTCAAGCCAAACTACATCAACCCCCAATCTTGTAATTTGTCTCCATTGAGCCAGGTACATTACAATATATATTACTCGATTAGGCAAAACACACTTAATTAGTCTCTTCCCATTCTGCTCAATCATTATCATTTGGTTTTTGCTTCCACCCACCTCCCTCTTATACATCTTTTATGTTGGGTTCTTTAAACTGACTGATGCAATGCATTCAAAACAGAACTTTCCTCATGTGTACATTTGCCCAATACACAATATATACTGATCCAATTTATTATTTATGGAGAGATGGGAGTTTATGGAGGTTTTGGATTTGGAGTAGGGAATTAATTTGAGATAATAATGCTAGAAGTCATTAAAGCACCATCTGGTTCAAAACTCACAAATTATAGATTGGTAGGATTGTGTCAACACTCAACGGTTTTGGATGTGTTCTTCTAGCAGTGAGCTATAAACTTTTCACACACATGACTCCAAGCTTGACAGATATGACAAAATGTATAATTTAGCCTAAAAAAATGAATACCCCATTGATTTTAAGCTCTTCGCTCCCTTTTGCCTTTCATTCTCCACTTATCCTCACTCATTCGAAACCACCTTTATTCTGAACTGCATCTGCAAAACCTGTAACAACAATGGGACAGAAATTGTTGTCAACCTATTTCCTATTCTGTCTCACTGCAATTTCCCTTCCCTGCTAAGTTTCTGTTTGCTACAATTTTCCTATACTGACATATTTCCACTTTCTGAGATTTTCCTCCCCCACCAAATTTCTGCTTGCTGAGATTTCCATTTGTGACAAATTTTTTGTTTAGATTTTCCTTTGCTACCAAATATCCCTTTTGTAATTTCCCTCCTGTGTCAAGTTTCTTTTTGATGAGATTTATTCTCCTAGATGTCGCCATTATATTGGAATGGATAGATTCTCATGTGCTGTTGATTTCTTTAGAGGTTTGTGATGAGTTTGGTATTATAAAAGTTGAGAAGTCTCTAGCAATAGCAAAAATATTTCTGACCATATCTTTTCAAATTGCCTTGAAAATGGGCAGTTGATGTATATATACTCTATTAGACAAGTGAGGATTACTTATCTTTTTTAATATATTTGAAAGATGTATTATTCAATAGAGATAGAAATATATTCAAGTATTTCTATCATGAAAATGTCATTTACATAAATTCCCAAATTCATTAACAGTCTTATTATCTGAGTGAAAGTAGTATTATAACAAATTACTTGATTTCATAGGCCGTCCCCAACTTGGCCACAAATAAATTTAAATTTGCAAGCCCCTTCTGCATAGCAAAATAATAACGGTATCAATTTATTGCTCTTGGTATTGGTGTCTGGCCTTGAGTATCCTCACAACCTCAAGGTGCCGATTCTTTGTAGTGATGATAGGCAGCATCAATCCATTGTTGTCCTTAGCATTAGCATCTGCCCTGAACTCAGTCATGAGCAACCACATGACTCCGATGTGCCCATTCTGTGCAGTGATGTGAAGCAGTGTTGATCCATTGCTATTCTTACAGTTAATGCCTGTCTTGAGGTTGGCTCCAAGAATCATCATAATCTCAATGTATCTCTTCGCCATAGTGATGTAAAGCACCATCCAACCATTGATGTCTTTGGCATTGGAGTTCACCCCAAAATCAGCAATAAGCAACTTCACAACATTGACATGCCTGTACAGCACAGCAATATAAAGTGGAGTTCATTCATTCATGATTTTGGCTTTTGGAATTGGCCTTGAAGTCAGCCACAAGCAATGTCAATTCCTCAAAGTTCTTCTTTATTGTATCGACATCAAGAGTTATTGATTTATTATTCTTGGCTGTTGACTTCCATTCAGCTCTACCAAAGAGAGCAAATCTCCTGAGAACCCTCAAGGAGAGGATCTCATTCCCCACACCTTCTGCAATAGTGATACACAACTCCCTCCCTGTAGTTCAACAGCTCTCTTCAACCACCAGGCTCACAGGCAGTGCAACCTCTTAGAGAGATCCACAAGGCCTAGACCTCCCCTAACCACTGGTGTTGCAAGAATATCCCAACTGATCTGGGACCTCCTCCCTGCCCAAATCCAATCTCTAGCCATCTTTATCCACCTCTTCACCACCCAAGCTGGGAAGTCTAGGTGATAGGCCATGTACCATAGCTTAGAGAACCAGTAGACATTCAGAGTTGACACCTACTCTGCCAGAGAGATATGGTGGCCCCCCCACCCTCAAAGGGCCTCCCCCCAAATGGTCACTCTGCTCTCTCACTACACTCATGGCAAGACAGATTTATTCACAGAAAGGAGATGCCCAGATACTGCACCACCTCATTAAGAGAGACAATTGTTCCAATGACATTCTCACCTACTAGTCAATTCTCTAGTACCATTGTCTCACACTTATGCCAGTTGAGCTTCACCCCAGAGTGTGCCTCATACTACTCCACTATCCTCTTAAGTGCCTCAACATCTGCTACAGAACTAAGTCCAACTACCATGTCATCAGTAAAGGCCCCCACCTTCTATACTATACCATATATAGAGAGCCCCACCACCTTCTGGTGAATACTATCTATCAAAGGTTCTAATGAAAGGGCATAGAGAATAGAAGACAGAGGGTCCCCCTGAGGAACTCCTCTTCCTAAGAGAAATGCCAGAACTCAGTGACCATTATACATCAGTACCACCCGACTTCCCTCCAACAGACTCAACATAGAAGCCTGAAATTAGATGGGAACACCAATTCTATCCAGTACCTTGCCCAGCCAAACCTGCCATACTTGGTCATAGGCCTTCTTCTGGTCCAAAAAGACCAATCTTCCATCCAGTCCACAAGCCTGGGCCCCTTCAATAATGCCATGCATCCATGCAGTCCCATCTCTTATAAGTCTGCCTCCAACAAAGCCCTGCTGCTCCTCACCCAGTACCTGTTGGGCAACTTTCTGTAGCCTTGCAACAATCACCTTAGTCACCATCTTCCTATCTATATTTAGAAGCATGATTGGTCTCCAGTTCTTCCAGTCCTCTCTTCTCTCCTTATCTTTGTACAATAAGGCCACCAGCCCAAAGTCCTGCTCTCCAATCCACTCGCCATTCAGAAGAACATAGTCACAGAGAGCAGCCATCTCACTCAATACTCCAGGGACCTTTGCCATCTTCTTCCAGAAGTCCCAGGGTAACTCATCTTCTCCTGTTACTGTCCCAAGCTTGATTGCTGCAAGGACACTCTTGATCTCTCCCTCTTGGACTGGTTCAATCAAGTCACCAAGCCCCTCTACTTGCAGTAGAACCCACTCCTGCAGTGTATCACCAATAGCCTCTCCATCTGTACCCCCTTCCTCCTCACTCCACAGCTCCCTCCATTGCTCCTTCAATACTTCCAAGATCTGTTGCATACCAAACACTATATCTCCCTCATCATCAAAGACCCCATCCCATTGAATTCACACCCTCTTAGCTTAGAGAAGTCTAGACAAGTACCTCATAGACCTCTCGCCCTCCTCAAGCCCCTGCCACCACAGTCTGGCAACCATTCCTTTCAAATCGATCTCCTCTTCTCTCAATATCTGTTGCAACTCTGTTACCTCCAATTTCACCCTCACCAACCTCCAATCCTCCACCCCTTCAGCAGAAAGCAAATTGGCCCATTCCATCTGTAATCTAATCAGCCTTTTGGAAGTACACCTTACTTGCTTCCCTTTCTGCCTCCCAGCCTCTCTACCAGCTTCCTCTCAATAGACCCTTGCAGTCTCCTTTAACTGCATCCAGCAGTCACCTACAGATGAACCTTCATGTATCCAGTGGGTGATCTTCTCCTGGATTTCCTCCACCCATGGGTCCCACAACCCCTTCTCAGCCAGCAGGGAGGAGTTAAGGTACCAATGTCCAGGTCCATCTCCACTTCCCCCAAACTGTTCCTGCCCCAACAGCCCCCAGTGATTGGACCATGGGCACCACTCCATCTCTAGAGTCCTCCAAACATCAACTCCCCAACATTCAGCTGTCAGAATCCAGTCAATTCTCATACCTAGTCCATTCACTCAGTCCATATAGACCCTCTAGTTGCCCCACCATATTCTCCCCATATCCCCTAAAGAGCTAAGATTCTCTGTCTCCTCCCACTTATACAGACCACTACTCCTCCCACCTACACTCCTCCCACTAAGTCTATTAAGCTGTGGATCCTGCACCATATTAAAGTCACCTCCCAGAATATCAATACTCTCCTCCAAGAGAATGCCTACCTCTAAAAGATCTGTAATCCACTCAATCTGCTCACCCCTAACTGCAGGGCAGTAGTAGGAGCCAACCTTAACTAATTCTCACTCCAGCCTAGGCCATTCTCTCCAGACTAAGCAGTCACCCCAGCTCCTGATTCCACCCAAATCTCCTCTACCCTTCCTCACCAGAATCACTACTTTGCCAATCCAAGCAGTATCTCCACCCCATTCTCTAGTCCACTCCACTTGATCCTCCTCACCCTCACACCATATATCTTGCAATAAGAAGAGATCAGCCTCCAGTTTCTTAAGCTAAGTAAAAATGTTCTTATGCCTCCCAGTACCCCACAATCTATTCACATTTAGAGAGAAAATGTTAGTTGTACTGTTCATTAGAAATAATGTTGATTATCAATCACACCTCTACAAATCTGCATTCAACTCCTCCTGCACCAAGTCCAAGTCATGTTCAGCAGCAAGCACCTTCTCCTCAGCTGCCTGTGCTTTCAATCCTTCTAGAAGTTCAGCTATTGCCCCATCCTTCTTTTCCTCGAAGTCCTCATGATACTCCAGACATGTCTTCTGCCAGAGCTACAAACCATGCTGCTCAGCCCAACAGTAGGCAGCCCACTCACCAACAACAACTGCAAGCTCTGCCTCTCTCTCCTTATCAATCTCATAGCCCTTCTTCTCTAGAAAAATCACAAGAATCTCTGCCTGCAGTGCCCCCACCACCCCCTCTCTCCACAGAATTCCTGCCCAATACTCCTTACTCATCACTCACAGGTCCACTTCCCCAACTCCCAAGCTACAAGGTTATCCATCACCTTGCTCATTTACAGCAGGTTCTCTACCTCCTTCCCTTCTGGTGTCCCTGGCCTTCCTGTATCCAGTATCGTGGTATCAGCCCCTACACTGGCAGTCTCATCCCATCTCTCCTCAGGGACATCCACCAGCTTATCCTCACCAATGGCCACCATCTGTCCACCCTTCGCCATATCAGCAACCCCAAATGAGCACCCCACATCAGCTTGTCCTCTACTACCCGACTTCTTACAGCTAGACCCCTCTTGATCAGAGAGGGAGTTTTATCCACAACTGGGTCCCAGACCTCAAAAGTACCATCAGCAATCAGATCCTTGGGCAGTGCCTTATCAGCTCCTTCCAGGCCCTTCTCTCTATTACCTCCTCTCTGGCTAGTCCAGTCACTCACCACCACTCCCCCAGACTTTGCAGTGCCCACAGTCATCAACTTAACCTCTCCTTCCATGCTCACTAGTAACTCCCTCTGCCTTCTGTACCCTTGAGCCCTCTCCCACTATCTCTTGTCAGTGCAAATATGCTTTCCATCAACAATCTCCAGATATATCAACTTTTCATACAATTTCCAGACCATTACCCTCCTCTCAACAGCACTACTCAACTCCTCCAGAGCCTCCAATAAGTCCTCCTTCTCCTCTTCACTCTCTCTCACCCTTGATACCTTACAGACAAAAGTCCCCCACATCAATACTGAGGGCCAGTCACTTGCCTTCCCTGTGGCCTCTCTTTCAGCCAGTCTAATCCTCACATCCACATCACCTATTCTGATGGAGGTCCCCTCTCACATCTGGAAACTAACATCCACCACATTGCCATACTCCACCATCATCTCCTCCACCCTCCTCCTAGTCTCCTCCTTCATTACTGTAGGCACCCCCTTCACTAGAAGCTGCACCACCCTGGAGTCTCACCTCAGGCAGCACACCATGAGGACCACTACCTCCCCAACTGTCGCTCCAGTCTTCAGAGCCTCTTCCAGTGGGCCCACCTCCTCAAAGCCCACCTCAACCCCCTCCAGATCCTTCAGAAACTTCACCAAGACAGCCCCAGCCACCTGCTTCGAGATAAGTCCAAAGATCATCTTTGCCATCACCACTAAGCCTTGGAAGCACAGTGTTACTACAAACTCTGAGATCAATTTCCTGAGTAATAGTGCTACCACCAGCCCCCTTACACTATTGGCCAGGTCTCTCTTTTGCATTGGGAATCCCTGCCCAACTCCATTATCACCCATCACATCTCTTTTTTTTTCTTGATTCCCCATCACACTTCTATCAGCAGTCTCACCCTCAGCTACAGTACCTCCAGTACCTACACTCGCCTCCCCACCTGAGTACCTCCCCCCCTCCCTAGGCTCACCTTGCCCTTCCCTTCAGCAGCACCAGCTCTAGATCTAGCTGGCCACCCACTCTTCTTCTCCTTATCTGCAAAGCTTGGGGGGCTAGGCCTTCCTTCTTTACTGCCAGATACTGGTCTACCTCCAGAGCCCTTGCCACCCTTCGACCCTCCAAAGGCCCCTATCCCCAGGCCATAATCCCTCTCTACATTCTGCTAGCTGAAAGCTCCAGATCCATCCAACCCAGCACACCTATCAGAATACTTGTTTGATGACATTTTTATAATATCTTTTCTCTAAGTTGTATTGAAAACCATTGCTTGAAGTTGGTGTAATGTGAATTGTGACCATCAAATTCCTTCTCTACCCTGATTATATCACAGTATTTCAAAAGATGAAGGTATTCAGATTCTCAGTGCTCTCAGTCTGAGACTCAATGCTCCCCAATAATAAGAATACCATAGAGGCCATAAAAGCACATATACTTCAATCTTTCCATACTTAGGTCTGACAGTTGGCTGGCAAAGCCACTGTAAAGAGGCCTGAGGTACAGACCTTCTACAAGGTATGGGCTATAGAACTCAGCCTTACCCTTCCCTCTCTTGCTTCTCTATTGGCCAGCCCTGCTTCAAAGGCAGGTAGTACTGTGGTTATGACTGGGGAGATAGCAATGGATCTGAAAGCCAAGGCTTCCTCTTCAGGTGCTTTCCACACTGTTGGCACTAATATACCTAGTCCACAATGAGAGTCGGGTTCCTCAATATATATGAACTAACTCAGGACAAGTTTAATGTACTCAGTTGGTTAATTGGTCCTGCTCTTAATATTCTTTCCATATGTGAAATATGGTACATTCCACTATATTCCTCTCTGCTCATTCACATGTCTTCTCCTCAGACATTATACAGGATCATGGGTCACCAGAATAGTGGTCTTGTAGTCCTTGTGTCAAACCATTTTGCCCAACTTATTTCTGGGTCCTCCACTGACCCCTTCTATATCTGGCTCATGTTTTGAGGCTTGGCTTTCATCAGGATTTATGCCCCTGTCTCTTTTTTTTTTTTTTTTTTTTAGACTATAGTCTCATTTATTAACTATTTATAATATGCTACATATCCTCATACAATATCAGTAGCCCCATTCTACCCTAATCTCAACCCACCTTCACACTCACCCAGCCCTACACCTTTAGAGTGCAAGTTACCACCTCACTGCCCAAGTAACTAGATCTGGGTACTCTCAATGGACATTCACTGCCCCAGCCATATTGGTATCCTCCACCTGAGTCTCCGGCACTACTTCAGTATTAACCTCAAAGTCTCCTTCACCAACCTCCTCCTTATCCACTCACTTTCCTCTCACTGGTGCATACACTGAGCTCTCCACACCATCCAGCTGGGAGAAGGACACCTCCACCACCTCCACTCCTTCTATCTGATTCTTGGCCACCTCTACTCTCACCTTCTCTTCTACTACTGCTCCTTGAAGGGCCACCTGCAGATGCTCTCAGTTCCCTTTTCTCCACCTCTTCTACTTGCCATCTGTCTGGATCCAGACCCAATCCTTGGCAAACTCTTCCTACTTCCTCTTTCACAGCTCCTTGGCAGCCTCTCTCTCCTCCAGAGCAATTGCCAACACATCCTCCTCCTGTTCTGCTCCCTTCCTTCTCCATACCTTGTACTCTTGTCCTCCAATTCTAATCCCCTCAGGCCAATCTCATCCCAGCCCAGTTGTCTCCTTGCCTTTCAGTCACAGCATTACCTCACAGTTGCCATTCCTCAATTTGGTGCCCTCCCAGAAAATGAACCCAAAGTCCACCATCTCACAATAACCCCCCATTACCTCCACCACCATCTCCTTAGTCTCCTATCTACCCAGATTCAGCAAACCTTCTACCATCAGTTGAACAGCATGTGGGTCCCACCTCAAACACCTTGCTATTCCAATTTGGATATCCTTGACAGTCAACTCTTTCTCCAATGTCTTCACCATTGTATCTTCCTTCACAAATCCAATCTCCACTGCCTCTGCCAAAGAGATGAAGCTCAAGGATTCTGCCTCAGTCACTTCCTCTCTAACTAGCCTCAGAACCTCCCTAGCTAACATTGCCAATTCCAGGAAGTTTGCCAAGACTGCCCATATTGATACTGATTTATAAAAGGATATGTAGCCTCAATACCAACTTACCTATCCCTACTGCCAGTGTCACCTTTCTCTTGATCCCAGAAATACTAGTAATTGCCTCACCAGTCACAGCTACGCTACCAGCAGTCCTCTCTCCAGCCACTGGCCCAGCCCCAGAAGAACTAGTCCCCAATATCACACCACTAGACCCCTGTCCCCTGACCCATCACCTGACCTGTCATCTGACCCCTCCCTGTCCCACTCCTAAGGGCCTGGTGGCAGCCCTCCTACTCCCTACCACAGTATGTCAGGCCTCAATTCCACCAGGCCTCTCCTGACCACCAGCCTCTCCAGCAGCCATACCAGTCTCTGCAACAGCTGCAAAGCTCTTGGGAATACTCAGATCAGGCCTCCTCCTCTTCAGATACTCAGAGCTAGAGGAATCTTAACTTCTCATGTCACCAAAACTTGACGGTTTTCACTGAAACTTGTTGTGTCTTATAGATTGACTCCCGCCACATAAGGTATACCAGTGTATTTGAAATAAAAACTTGGGAATATGTTGTCTTTCACTAAAAGATATCTGTGTGACTTAGCTCACTCTAGGTGATTTGAGCAAAAGAAGTCCCTGTATTGCCATCTTGCCATCTTATCTATCTTACCCATCTTACCCATCTTACTCTTCTTTCCTATCTTGCCCACTCATGTTGCCTATGTTGCCTGTATTGTCTGTATTGCCTGTGTTGCCTGTATTACCTGTTTTGCCTGTTTTTCCTATCTTGCCTATATTACCTGTCTTGCCATCTACCCATCTTGCCCATGTCACCCATCTTACCATCTTGCCTGTCTTGCCCATCTTGCCCATCTTGCCTGCCCATGTTGCCCACCTGTCTCTTCCTATTGGTGGATTCTGTAATCTTATATCTAGTCTCTTTCTGGGTAAGGCCCTTTTGATCAGTAACATCAATATCTGCTTTGGTGCTCATCTTGGTTTCAACTCTGGTCCTAGGGATCAGATGGATATCATCGACACCTCTCTGATGATGTGGTCATTGAACCACCAGACCCTGGTAGCTGGATCTACATGCATTGACCATATGTTTGCCACCACATCTCTCTATGCATATCTCACCTGCACCACTCCTCCTGTCACTACCAACTACCCCTCTCTCCTCACTGTCTCCTTTTCCTTCTTTCTCTTGCTGGTTGCCACTCTGGCTGATATCTATTGCTACTCTGCAAGATACCTGACTGATCTGGTCATTCAAGCTCATCTTCAGAAATCAGTAGATATTATTTACAATATCATTATCAAGACCATTTACTCTATTTGAGACCACATTACTGGCTTTTATTCTGTGGAAGATCGCCAGCAGTTTGGAGATTCTCTCAACTCTATTTTGACCTCTGGTCTACAGTTAGTCTGTAAGGATATTCTTGGCTCATATGATGCAAGAGAGATCAAGACAGTGCCACTCCCTTAGCAGAACCTTCTTCACAGTGCATCTTCAGTCTCTGATGCTATCTGTGGTTTCAATCAAGTATACTGCTCCACCCCCTCTATGTCTCTCCAATCTCACTCCCCTGTTGTCTTGGTTTTTGATAATATTGTTGCTCATTTCACCACTATCTTCAGTCAACTGAATGCCTCCCTCTACCTCAATGACTCTGAGGATATCTTTTTCCTCAGTGTGAGTGCTCTTGAACTGCAGTCTTGATTTGACCAATCTATAGTTTAGAGGGCATCTGCAGCTATCTCCTCTCTAAGGCTTGTGGGGCTGACTCCTTGTATGTCTGGATCCTTTGAGTGATGGCAGGTGAGAAGGATGCTCTATGTAGTCTGTCCAAAGCCTTGTCCTTTTTCTTCCAGATATGTGTGGTTTGGGGGCTCACTCTCTGCTACTGGAACTCTACTATCATTATCCTGGTTCCCAAAAAGGAGGAATCCAGAACAATTGATGGGTTTTGCCCTATCACTCTCACTGAAATATTTCATAGGCTCTTTGAGTAGTGTTTGGAAGGTTATATCAAGAGTTGAAGCAGCCTGACAGAAATGTCATGCTGCCAAGATAGCTTCTGAACCTGCTTCTCATCCCTTTCCCATATCTTGCTTTTGCACAAGATGTGGGCCAAGGAGTAGGGCCACTGTGTCTTTCTTGAGCTCCAGCAGATATATGATAGAGTCTCCCTCATACTCATTCTTTCTCAACTTGAGGCACAAGGTACTGATGTGGCCCTCTTTAGCATTATTTACAACTTATTCAATCACTGTTCTTATCAAGTAGTTGTTAACAACCTTGTTACCCCTTTGGTCCCTACTGAGTGCAGTCTCTTTCAGGGCTCTCTCCTCTCCCCCTGGCCTTTGATGTCTTTATTGACCCCCTTGCCACCTCCTTTGATGAGCAGTTTAAGTAGTATGACTTCCCCCTCAGGCTCTTCTTTACTGATAATATTGCCCTTACCCACCACACTACCATGGAAGGATAGAGGATGATTGACTTCTGTGAAGATTGGCTCTCGGTGAATAATATAGAACTCAACTCCAAGAAGTGTATTATGTTGGCCCAGCCAACTATACTGTGCAGATCGGGGACAAGCCCTGCCTGTGACCCCCTTCTATGTATACCTGGGTATACTATATACTAATAAAGAATTTGACTTTGTCAGTCTGGTGTTACAGAATGTAGTAAAGGCAGAATAAACTCTTGGGTTCTGCCATGTCTATGGTCCTCTCTGGTCACTAATGGTCAAGCTGGCCATTATATGTACTTTCATTAGGCCTCAGCTGGAATATGGCATTCTCCTCCTACGAGCTTCCTATCCAGCTACTACCACAGGGCTTCAGGTGTTGAAGCATCCCAAGTAGGTCTTTGATGATGCTATTACTTGGACAGTCTGGTTCTCTGGCTGTTCCTTGCTTGGAAGTTCAATTCTTGGCCTCCCTTCCTTCTTTTATCATATATTGAACCTCTGCTACATATTCCAAGCCTATCTGGATTGGTGTAGCTTGTCTGGCAACAACCCCATTGGCTCTCTTAGCAAGCACTTTGTTATGCATCTCCTGGGTTCTATCATTGACAAGTTCTAGCAATAGACCTCTTAGCTTGACTTCCTTGACTAGTACTGGGACCTTTGTCTCTAGGTCCACAACACTTGCTTGCTCTGCTCCTTCCTCTAGTCATTCCTCTGAGACTAGTTGCTCTAGAAATGGGCCTCCTCCTCCCAGGTGCTCATTCAGTATATCACCCCCAAAGACTGCTTGCAGTCTAGGAGTACCAACTATGTCCTCTCCTTCCCCCCCTAGCTTGTGCATTCTGCTCTTGTCTGGCATTATGGCTAACTTGGCCAACCTTGCCCCTGCCCCTGTAGAGATAAGTTTCATTGTGGCTATCTCCTCAGGTGCAGTCTTCTTGATAGCTCATATTCTGTCTTCTGAGGTAATTCTCATCATGATGAATAGCTCAATTAGTTTATCAGTGATGAATGGTAGGAAGAACTTCATGTCTACCCTCTATATACTCTTAATAAGACAGCCTACTATGCTATCAATACAATGTTTAATTCTGGTGACCACCTTGCAGTCAGGTTCTACCTGACTGAGATTACAAAGATACTTGAGTGATCAAGCAATTGTATATTTTCTTTACTTCTTTCTCTCCCCTCTTTTACCTTGGTTGATTTCTCTGTTGTTGAGAGCACATTGAGTTATACATCTTATGTTAATTGTTTGGTGTTTGGGTGTTGATATTGTTCCTGTAGTTGGTACCAGGCATTAGTGTATTTTATTTTAGCTTCTCTTCTTTTACTCTCTGCATTTGTTATCTTTATGGCTGTGATAAAATAGTTTATCCAGTCCATCCATAGGGTGTTCACCTCTCTGGTCTTTGTTTTGTTCTTCTTAGCTAGTTGTTTACTTTGCTAGCCTCTTTTTACTTTTCTCATCTCAGGAGTCTTTGCTGTCTATTGCTCTGATATATCTTATCTTCTCTACTATATATAAATTCTTACTTGAAGTCTAACCCTAACCCTCTGACATTATTTTCCAATTTGGCTAGACTCAGCTTTATGGCCTGAAGCTATTTTAAATTAAAAAAGAAGTGACTTTGATAGGCTAAGCATCTCATTAGATATAAATATCCCTTATCTTATTATTTTTTCATTATACAACCAAAGGTCATGTAATCTATATTTCACAATTTCAAACAAATAAACAAACCCACCTCTGCCTATTTTGGCAATATTGGCCATCTCTTCTATTATCAATGATCACTTAAATACTATCTGTCTCTTTATATACTTTGGCATCTCTTTTCAATATACTGAGTATTGAAGCATTAATCTCCTCTCTCTCAGTTTCAGTGAGGGTAGCCTTATGGCAATGTATAGGTCATATGGAGATACATGATCAATATTAGTATATTTATCTTCTCTGTAAAATATAGAAGATGATGAAGAGATCATAATCTCTTCTAATTTAGACTATGATACCCAGCACTCACCCTTCTCTTCCATACCACTGTCCCTCAATTGAAATAAGTATAGTCACCCAAATACTAGTTTGGATATGACTTCAATAGCTGCTCATATCAGTCTCTCAGCTGACCCTGATCTGGCTATGGAGATAACTATAATTAAGAAGCAGATCTTAGATCTATTGACTCAAGTAATGGAGTAGGTTAAGATCAATACTTACTGATGGTATAGCTTACTGTGAAATCTGTGTTCATCATCTCAATTTCAACTGGTAGTCCTTTGGGCAGTACCTCTGCTGCCTCTTCCACATCCATCCCCCCCCAAGTTCTTGATCCCCTCCCTTACTAGTCCTGCAATGAACATATAGTTGAAGACCCAGAAGTGAGCAGACAAGTAGGTCACTAAAGCTGCCACATTATAGTCTGGTGTACTGCTAAAGAAGGCAACTCCCACAGCTGTACCTTAAGTTGCTAAAGCCATACTCCCTAAAAAGGATAAGGCTAAGGCTCTCAGACTAGTGCCCTAGGTTAGGTCTGTGGGACCCAGTGCTGCTGGTCTATCTTTATCTCCTGCTTTTACCTCTGCCCCCTCCCAAATTATATGCTACTACTGTCAAGAAGATCTCTATTAAAGATAGGACCCAGGTCTATCCCGAGACAGAAAGAGCTACTACTGCTATGGCCCTTTTACACATAACCCATAAGCTAATCTCTCATTTATCACTGACTGAGAGAGGTGCCTGGCTGCAGCATATCTATATTGATAGATTTGTCCATCTTATGATCAGGCAGATCAAAGAACTTGTACAATATCCTTGTAATGTTGTCCAAAGTTTTTAATATATTATATATTTTGGTGTTAATCATCAAATTCCTCTTGTACCTTAATTATGTTATAGCATTTCAAAAGAAGATGAAAGTGCTTGAGTTCTTTGTACTCTCAGCCTGGGACCCTGCACTTCCCTGAAATAAGCATGCAATAGAGGCTATGAAGGTATGGGTTCTCCAATCCTTCTACTCTTGAGACTGGTAGCTAGCTGGTGATGTTACTGTAAAGAGGCCTGAGGTATAAATCTTTTATAAGGCATGAGCTACAGAACTCAGCCTTGACCTCTTCTCACTTGCCTCCTTATTGGCCAGCCCTACTTTAAAGGTGAGTGGTGTTGTGGTCATAACTGGGGACATAGCAATAGATTTAGAAACCAAAGCTTCCTCTTCCAGTACTTCTCACACTGTTAGTACTACTGTGCTTAGTCCACAATTAGAGTCAGGTTCCTCAATGTATATAGACTAACTTAGAACAAGTTCAATATACTCAGTTGGTTGATTGGTCCTGCCCTTGACATTTTTATCTTATGTAAAACATAGTATATTCTGCTGCATCTCTCTTCACTCATTCACATATCTTCTCTCCAAGCATAATATAGAATTTTGGATCACCAAAATGGTGGTCTCATAGTCCTCATTTCAAATCATTTTGTCTTACTCATTTCTGGGTCCTCTACTGACCTCTTCCATATTCAGCTTATGTTTTAGAGCTTAGTATTGATCAGGGTCTATGCACTCCCTTCACTTCCTATTAGTGGGTTCTATGATCTTGGGTCTAGTCTCTTTCTGAGTAAGGCTCTTTTGATTGTTGACATCAATACCTACTTTAGTACACACCTTGGTGACATCAACTCTAGTCCCCAAGTTTAGATAGATATCATTGATACCTCAATCATTGAACCACCTAAATCTGGTGACTGGCTCTATATGTATTGACTATGTATTTGCCACTATATCCCTCTATACATCTCTCACCTACTCCACCCCTTCTGTTACTACCAACTATCTCTCCCTTCTTACTGTCTCCTTTTTCTTCTCTCTCTTGCTGGTTGTTACCTTGACTAGTATCTGCCATTACTATGTAAAATATCTGACTGATTTGATCATTCAAGCTCATCTTCAGGAATCAGCAGACATCATTTTTAATATCATTATCAGGTCTATTTACTCTGTCTGAGATCACATTGCTGGCTTTTGCTCTATGGAAGATTATCAGCAATTTGTAGATTCCCTTGACTCTCTTTTGATCTCTGGTCTATAGTCTATCTGTGAGGACATTCTAGACTCTTATAACACCAGAGAGATCAGAGCAGCACTACTCCTATAGTGGAACCTTTTTTGTAGTGCATCTTCAGTCTCTGATATCATTCATGGTTTCAAGCAAGTATACTGCTCCATCCTCCCTGCCCCTCTCCAATCTCAGTCTCCTGCTATCTTGGTGTTTGATGATGTGGTTTCTCATTTTACCACTATCTTTGACCAGCTGAATACTTTTCTCTACCTTAACAACTCTGAAGATATCTTCTCCCTCAGTATAGGAGCTCTTGAACTGCAGTCTTGGTTTCACCAATCTGCAGTTTGGAGGACCATCAGTCGCTATCCATTTATGAAGACCTGTGGGGCTGACTCCTTGCATGTCTGGATTCTTCAGATGATGGTAGGTGAGAATAATGCTCTCTGTAGCCTGTCAAAAGCCTTGTCCTTCTTCTTCTAGTTATGTATGGTCTAGAGGCTGACTCTGTACTACTAGAACTATATAATTATTTCCCTGATCCCAAAGAAGGGAAAATACAGAATGATTGATGGGTTTCACTCTATCACTCTTACTGAGATATTTTGCTGACTCTTTGAGCATTATTTGAAAGATTATATCAAAAGCTGAAGTAGTCTGACTGAAATATCACACTACTAAGATAGCTTCTGAACCTGCTTCTTATCTCTCTTCTATGTCTTACTCTTATATGAGATATGGGCCAAGAGATAGAGCTGATATGTCTTCCTTAACCTCCTGCAGGTGTATGATAGAGTCTCTCTTAAGATCATTCTTTCCCAACTTGAGGCATGAGATACTGATGCAGCTCTCCTTAGCATCATTTGATGTCTGTTTAATCACTATTCCTATCAGGTGGTTGTTAATATCCTCATCACTCCTCTGATCTCCACTGAGTGTAGTCTCTTCTAGAGCTCTCTTCTCTCTTCTTGGCTCTTTGACATATTCATTGACTCTCTTGCTACCTCTTTTGATGAGTAGTTTAAGGAGTACAACTTCTCTCTTGGGCTCTTCTTTGCTGATGATATCACTCTTACCCCCAATACTACTGTAGAAGGGTAGAGAATAGTTGACTTTTATAAGGATTAGCTTATAGTGAATAGTATAGAACTCAATCCCAGGAAGTGTGATTATATTGATTCTGCCAACTATACTATACTGATTGAAGGTAAGCCCTGCCTACAACCCCCCTCCTATGTATATCTGGATATGCCATATACTAATAAAGGGTTTGACTTTATTAGACTTATATTGTAGAATGTAGCAAAGGTAGAATGGACCCTTGGGTTCTGCTATACCCATAGTTCCCTCTGGTCACTAATGGTCTAGTTGATCATTATATATACCTTCTTTAGGTCTCAGCTGGAATATGGCTATCCCCTCCTATAAGCTTCCTATCTGGCTACTACCACAGGGCTTCAGATATTAAAGTATCCTGAGCAAGTCTTTGATAATACTATCACTTGGGCAGTCAGGTTTTCCAGTCATCCTCTACTTGGTAGTTTGATTCTTAGCCTCTCTTCCTTTCTTTGTCAAATATCAGACCTCTATAATATATTCCAAGCTCATCTGGATTAGTGTGGCAAGTCTGGCAACAACTCTATTAGTCCTCTTAGTGAGTGTTTTGTCATATATCTCCTAAGTTCTATTATTGATAAGTTCTAGTATTGGACCTCTTGGCTTGACTTCCTTAACTGATACTATGACCTTTATCTCTAGGTCCACAAGACTCACTCACTCTGCTTCTTTCTCTAGTCTTTTCTCCAGGATCAGTTACTTCAGAAATGGGCTTCTTCCTCTCAGGCACTTATTTGGTACATTACCCCCAAAGGCTATTTATGGTCTAGGGGAGCTGATTGCACCCTCTTCTTTCCCCCCCAGCTTGTGCATTCTGCTCTCATAGTGCTATAGCTACTTTGGCCAACCCTGCTCCTGCTTCTGTGAAGATAAGTTTCATTATAGATATCTCCATAGGTGCAGTCTTCTTGATGGTTTGTATTCTATATTCTGAGATAATTCTGATTATAATGATCAGCTTGATTGGTTTACTAGTAATAAATGGCATGAGGAACTTCATGCTTATCCTCTTCATACTCTTTATGAGACAGCCTACCATGCTATTGATACCATGTATAATTCTGGTAGCTACCTTATAGTCAGGTTTTATCTTACTGAGATCACAAAGATACTTGGGTGATTGAGCAATCATATATTTTCTTTCTTTCTATCCTTTCTCTCATTCACCTCAGTTGCTTCCCTTGTTTTTGAGAACACATTGAGTTATATATCTCATGTTAGTTATTTCATGTTTTGTCAATATTATCTCTGTAGTTAGTGCCAGGTATTTGTATATTATATCTTAGCATTTCTCTTCTTTGCTTTTCATATTTATTATCTTTACAGCTATGATAAAATGGTTTATTCAGTCTGCCTATAGGGTGGTCATCTCTCTGGCCTTTGTTTTATTCTTCTTAGCTAGTTGTTTACTTCACTCAGCTCTTTTTGCTTTTCTTATCTTAGGAGTCTTTGCTATTTGTTACTCTGATATATCTTATCTTCTCTATAATAAGTAAATTCTTACTTAAAGCCTAACTTTAACTTTTAACCCTAACTCTAATCTTATATATTAGCTTCTCTATCTCTAATTAGTTAGGTCACTCTTTAATTCCTCTACTCTCTTAGTCATTATCAAGTTAGTTCATTTCTTCAAGAATCTTTCTAAACTATTTAAGACTTATTATACTCTCTCTTTCATATAAATTCTTCTCAATCTCCATACTTCAAAATAGCAAGTATAAGTATTTAGTCTTTATTAATAATTATTAATAGTAAGATTTCTTTCTCTTTAAGTAAGAATCTTTGATCTAATATTTACCACTCAAGATCATATAATAAATGGCTCATTTAGTAATACAAAATTTAGATATTAATATTTGGACTCTTTTCTATACTATTAAATATTTTTAATCCCAATAAGCTATAATATTCTAATTAGAGACATTATTCAATTTCTAATAATTTCTAAATATTATCTCTTTAGTACTCAATAGTCAGAATCTAGTTAATTCTTAAGCTAAGTCTATCTACTTAATATATAAATACTTAGTAATTACTTTAGCTCTATCTGCTTATATCTATAAGATAGTCAAGTTGTTTAAATTTCCAGACCACTACTTCTCTCAAATGGTTTTCTTCTACTATTAGTTCTATCTACTTTCTTATCTCAGACTATTTTGAAGTTCTCTACTAGATAAAATTAATCTTTGCTACAATTAGCTCCACTAAATCTTATATTTCAATAATCTAATATATATAAGCTTTTCTCTCTATTAAATAGCAGTAGGATCTGATCACTATTAGGTCTTATCTCTATCTCCTTCAAGTCTCTAACACTAGTCTCTCCTAAACTGAATGTTTAATTCTTATAATATTCTCCTTTCCTTTATAAAAAGTATATTTATTCTGTCCTATCATATTACTACTCTTTCTTATTCTTGAATTCATTTCTATATATCTAAGTCTCAATTATTTCTCATATTCTTTAGTAAAAATAGATCTACTTCTAGTCTATTTAGCTAAGAGAAATTATCCCTCCTTCTGACTGTCTCTCTAAGATCATTTATATTCAAAGAGAGATTCTAATTATACTATATATAAAAAAAAATGGTTTACAAGAATATCAATTAATTTATAGCTCTATATTTACTATATTACAACTATATCTTTATTTCTTTTGACCATCAGTTTATCTTCTATCTTCTGTTAAGTATTCAGTACTACTTTTTCTCTAAACAGTTCTCTCTGTCTAGCTTCTCTATTATTATCTGATATTTCTCATATAGTATTTGCTATTTTATCAGTCTCTTTCTTAGTTTCTATAAATATACTATATACTTATCTATAATTTTCAGAAGAGTATCTTTTTTATATTTATCCATTTTATTTTATATATCTCTAGTAAAGATACTATTAGATCTTACTATAGCTTGTATATCACTCTTGCTTCTCTCAAAGAAGTCTCCCAATATCTCTTATTAATTACTCTAAAGTCAACTCTCTACAACTCATTAGCCACTATATATATCAGTATCTATCAGAGCTATTTTTTACTACCAATTCCATTTTTCTCTATATCTACTAACCACTCTTATATTCTCTAATCTCTTATAGTGCTTATCTCTATTAACTTATCTCTGAACTCCTTAGATATATCCTACAGCTTGTGCTCTAGATCTATATTTGAGAATCAATATAAAAGTAAGACCTCAGCCTTCTTCATAGTACTCTATGCCTGAACTACCTTCTTTAATAAGTCTCTATCCCCTAGTTCTATCTTCTTACCAGTCTAAATACTGGTTATTATTTCTGTTTCTTCAATACTCTTAATAATCTTTAACTCTCTAACTAAGTCTATCAGAAGATCCTTCTATCTTTATTTCTTCTGAGTCTTCTCTTATGTAGTCTGATCTAGTTATGCTCTCTTACTATTAATAATCTTATAACTATTCTAGTCTTATATTTCTTCTAGACTACTCTATACTACTTTATTATTTTTTTAAAATTCTCTAAAGTCTTTAGTATGTCTTTTTCCTCCTCTGAGAACTTTTTATTCTTGATACCTTATTCTTAATTAGACCTTTCTTTAATATTATTAGTCAGTCTTTTGTTTTTTTTAGTTCTACTCTCCAACTAGCTATACTCTAATATCTACTTTATTAGTTCTAAACTCTATCCTTCTCATACTCTGAAGCTGATATCAATTATATCTTTATATTCTTCACTATATCTATAATTAGTTTTCTTGCTTTCTCTTTTCTCACTATAGAAATACTTATTACAGCTAGCTAGATCATCTAGTAATCTAATTTTAAACATCATACTTTTTAGACTACTATCTCTCTGACTATCACTCTTTTCTTTAGTATCTCCAGCATGAGTCTCTCCTTTTCAAATCTCACTTTTACTCCTTCTAGCTTATAGAAACTTTGCTTAAGCTGCTCTCTTTATCTATTAGATTAGAGCCTCAGAACCAACTTTACTATAACTACAAAGTCTCTAAAGTATAAGATAACTATGACTTCTGATACTACTTTCTTAAGTAACAAGACTACTACTAGACTTATTATATCTTTTATCAAATTACTAGATATTATGCTATTTGTAAACTCAGGTCTCTTATTAGCTATTATATCTGAATTTATTTTTTTTTCAAACTAATATCAGTAGTCTCTCTCTTTTTCTTAGCTACTTTTTTATTAGCTCTACTATTCTAATTCTCTAGAGTAGCTTCTTCAGACACTATAGTAGACATCTTTATATTTTCTCTTCTCAGCTATCTATCTAGCTTTGCAGATATATTCTAAGCCTTAATCTTATCAACAAAGCTCATCTTCCCTATCTCCAACCAGATATCTTCTATAAGAAGATTTAAATAGATAGAAGTGAGTGAGGGAATAAAGTAGTATAGTAGTTTAGAAAAGTTAGATAATAATTCAAATATAGAGTAGTAAAGAAGAACTTTGTAAGATTAGAAGTTAAAGTGATCACTTATTTTGAGAAAAGTAGAGAAGACTAGGATAGAAGTCAGTAGTTATAAGCTTTTACTATTATCCAGTAGTTAGGAGAGATAAAGTAGAATAGATAGAGACACTTTATAAGTATAATTAATATATTTGCTAAGACTGATATAAATGTACTAAGTAAGAACTTTAATATAGTACAGAATATATTATTAGACAGAACTGATAGAGAGAGATAAGCTAGTTACATTATACTTGTATATCTTTCTTAGCTATTGCTTAGATTATATATATAATAAATTTTCAATATTTTTAATATAGTTTTCAAGAGAAATATACTATCAACATATTAACTTAAAATTTAGAGGAGTATATTGAGTAGAAGAGTCTATAAAAGATATTACAGTATAGGAGAGAGTCCTCTAGATTTTTATATAGATAGAGACAGGACTTGAGATAATAAAAAGTCAAAAGGAGATATATATCAGATAGAGATCTATCTCCAAACTTTTAAGCCAAGTAAAAGTATTTTAATTTCTCACAGATTCTCTCAGACTATATATATTCAGTAAGATAATATTAGTTATACTATTTATAAAAAATTATAAATATGTTATAGTTTCATCTTTTTTATAATTTTATACTTATCTTCTCTTAAGCCAAGTTTAGGCTATATTCAGTAATTGCCTTCTTCTTCTCAATCTTCTTAGTATCTGATCTAGTCAGAATCTCAGCAACTATCTTATCATTCTTGGCCTTTATCTTCTCTTTATGATTCTACTTGAGCTGTAATCTATACCTTTATCTTTATTAGAAAACATTATACTCTCTAGTAGATACTATCAGTTTAGCATCTTATACAGTATCTATATATCTCATATCTCTCTTCCTTTAAAAATACTACCAAAATCTCAACTATTAGTTACTCAACCAGTTCATCATCTCTCAATACTCTTATTTAATACTTCTTACTAATAATATATAGATCTATCTCTCTCAGCTTCTCTATAGCCAACTTATTTGTAATTATACTTATATATATATCTATTTTAAATTATTTATATTTCTCACTCAGTATTATAGATCTCTTCTTCTTCAGTATAGTAGCATCTATTATAGTACTAGTAGCCTTATCCCTCTTCTTCTTTAAAATATTCTACAGCTTATTCTTCTTTATTCTGATTATTTATTCTTATTTTGCTATATCTAATACTCTAAACAGAACTCTGTACATATCTCCTATCTTTAAATTCTCTATAATCTTTTTGTCCTAAGCTTAGCTCTCATCTTATACTCCTTCTTCTCTTCTTAGATATCAAGTATACAATTGTTATAGAGCTATTGTCTCCTTACTTTTCTACTTTTCACTATACTTTCTCTATGTTTCTCTACTATATTTCTAGCTCAAATACTTATCCTTACTTCTTTTAAGCTCTCTTTAGCCCTAGTTATAGATCTCTTCTTTATGTCTATCATTAGGTCTCTCTGTCTCTTCCTCTTCTTGACCTTCTCTCATATTATTTTATGTATTTTTTTTTTTTTTTTTTTTTTTTATACATAGTCTCTTAGACTCCTTCCTTTATTAATATATCTATCTATTCTATATAAAATACATTGAGCCTGCTCTTATCTGATCCCCCTAGGGGGCTCTCCTCTCTCTGCCCCTTCATGATTAAAGACCACTAGATTATTAACCATCACAACCTATCTACCACTCTGTTCATAGATTTTTTACACCAGATGATGATGATACCCACCCTGGGGAATCCAATCTATCCATCACTCTATCAGTATATCTCCCATCAACCCCTCTCATCTTAATAACTTCTCTTACAGGCTCATCTATTACCCCTCTTCAAAAACAAAGAGCCAATATCCAGTCAGCTCTACCTATATAGCTAAAACCCACCCTATAGTGAGCCATTCATTGCCTACACTCTACACCAACCTAGTTCTCAAATCTTCCCATTGACCCCTCTCCCCATCTGGTCTCCTCTTGACTCTCAACCATTTATCTACAGCAAACCAAAAGTTTTCCAGAATCTTGCACTCTCCCAGCCAAGCTCTGATGTCTATACAAATCCCCCCACTTGTTTAACATTATAACACTCCTCATATTCTAGTTGCCCACCATCTATCAGATACCTAGTATAGACATTCAATATAATATTTCTCTGAAGTATCTGTGACTATACTACCCAGAACTTGGAAGAAAGCCCCCTCCTCACCTCAGTACTCTATGACCAGAGTTCTGCTCAGTCCTACTCCTCACCAATCCCCACTGCTTGCTAACTACCAGGCCAAATATTCTAACCTAGTCTCCTCTGAAACTCCACTCTCTTACCAATATTGAACTCAATAAGTTAAATACTCTCCAAAAGCAGTCTGTCCCATCTCTATATAGCTGATCTCTACAGTATCTCCCCTTCATTGCTACATTAGTATAAGCTAATACAGTGAGCTCTATCTATCATCCCACACCAGAAGCCTTTATATCTTAACTGATGGCTCCCACTCAGACCCACCAGCAATAGCAAGTCCCCTGAGGACCCTCTTGGAGAGAATCTCATCTCCCACACCTTCTGCATCAGAGGCACCCACCCCCCTCTCTGTAGTTCAATAGCTTGCTTCAGTCACCAAGTGTTCAGGCAGTATAGCCTCTTAGAAAAATCCACCAGTCTCAGCCCCCCTCTAACCACTAGCATTGAAAGAGTATTCCAACTGATCTGGGACTACCTCTTAGCTCAAATTCAATCTCTAGTTAGCTTCATCAGTCTCTTCATCATCCATGTTAGAAAGTCTAAGTGATATGCAATATACCACAGCTTAGAGAACTAGTATACATTCAGAATCGATACCAGGTCTGCTAGAGAGATATAGCAACCTCTCCAACTTTTAAGAGACTCCCTCCAGATGGCTTCCCTCCTCTCTCACCACACCTATAGTCAGACAGATCCATATACCAAAAGGAAGATACCCAGGTACCATTCTGTCGGATAATTGTTCCAATGACATCCCCTCTCACTAGTCTATTTCTCAACACCATTATCTCACACTTATGCCAGTTGAGTTATGCTCCAGAGTGTGCTTTGTACCATTCTACTGTCTCCTTAAGTATCTCAACATCTACTACTGATCCAAGTTCAACTACCATATCATCTGCAAAGACCCCCACCTTCCACACTATACTATAGAATAAATCTTATCCATCAGAGACTCCAATGAAACTGTATATAAAATAAGAGACAGTGGATCCTTCTGGGGAACTCCTCTCTCTAAAGAGAATGCCAGATCTTAGTGACTATTATACATTAGTGCTGCCCTACTACCCTCCAACAGATTTAACATAAAAGCTTAAAATTATGAAGGAATACTAATTCTGTCCAGCACTTTGCCTAGCTGTACTCAACAATATATTATTTTATTTATATAAATCTTTTTACTATTTACTATCTCCAAGTATATTGATATCATATATACCTGCTATGCTACTACTATACTTTACTATCTTACTATATTTCTTTAGAATCTTTAACAGATTCTTCTTCTTCTTCTTATTTCTTTTTACTCTTATTATCTTATTAGTAAAAGTATCTTATATCAAAACCAAAGACTAGTCTCTAGTCTTCTCAGTAGTCTCTCTCTCAATAAGCTAAAACTGAATATCTATATATATCTTCTATCTTGATGAGATCCTCTCTCAGACCTGAAATCCAATATTTACTATATCATTATACTCTAATATAGTTTCTTTTACTCTCTATCTTTCTTAATAGCTATTACTATAGATATCTATTTTACTAAAAGCTGAACTATTTTCAGATCTCATTTCAGATACTGAGCTAATATATAATACCACTACTTCTCTAACTACTAATCTAGTTTTCAGAGCCTCCTTTAATAGCTCTATATTTTTAATCTTTATCTTAATCTTCTCTAACTTATATAGAAATTTACTAAGACTGCTCTAGCTATCTGGCTTACATTTAGTTTTCAAACTATCTTGGCTATTACTGTTAGCTCTCAGAAGTATAAAATAATAATAAATTTAGAGATTAATTTCTTAAGTAATAAAGCTACTACTAGTCTTATTATACTATTTATTAGATTTCTTTTTCTAGTATATTCTGTCTACTCAGTTTTACTATCAGCAGTTACTTCTCAGATTTCTATCATACTATTATTTATCATACTCTCACTCATACTAATAGCTCTACTAGTTTTATATCTATTCTATCAGATATTAATCCTCTAGCCCTCTCAGTACTCATCTTTTTTCTCTTCTCAGACTTACTATTCTGAGTACTCTCAGACCAATACTCTGCTTATATCTTATTAGTAAAGCTCATTAGTCTCAGCTCTCTTCTACTTATATTCAGTAGCTAACTCTCACTACATCTGATCTATATACTCTTATTGCTAAAAAAACTCATTTCTATACTATAGTCCTTTCTAACATGCTAACAGAAATTGGACACCCCTCCACTACGCCGCGAATGAGGGGCACCTCGACGTCGTAAAGCTGCTCTTGGCCGACTCCAAGGCGGACCCCAACGCCACGAACAAGGACGAATGGACGCCGCTTCACGGCGCCTCAAACAAGGGGCACGTCGAGGTCGTAAAGGTGCTCTTGGCCCACTCCAAGGCGGACCCCAACGCCAGGCAAAAAGACGAATAGACACCCCTTCACTTCGCAGCATCTTACGGATACGTCGAGGTCGTAAAGGTGCTCTTGGCCCACTCCAAGGCGGACCCCAACGCCAGGCAAAATGAAGAAGCGACGCCCCTTTACATCGCTGCGCAGAACGGACACGTCGAGGTCGTAAAGGTGCTCTTAGCGGACTCCAGGGCGGACGTCAATGCCAAATACAACGATGGAAGGACGCCGCTTCACCAAGCAGCAAAAAACGGGCACGTCGAGGTCGTAAAGGTGCTCTTGACCCACTCCAAGGCGGACGCCAACGCCAAGGTCAATCTTGGACACTCGCCGCTTCACCTCGCTGCGCAGAACGGGCACGTCGAGGTCGTAAAGGTGCTCTTGGCCCACTCCAAGGCGGACCCCAACGCCAAGATCAATAGTGGATACACGCCGCTTCACCTCGCTGCGCAGAACGGGCACGTCGAGGTCGTAAAGGTGCTCTTGGCGGACTCCAAGGCGGACGCCAACGCCGAGGACAGCGCCGGATTGACGCCCTTGTTTTATGCCGTGGAAAATGGGCATATCGATATTTTGCAGTTGTTGGTAACTCAGTTTAATGTGGACTCCAACGCTAAGGCAAATGATGGTCGGACACTGCTCCACTTCGCCGCGCTGGGTGGCCGCATAGAGATGGTAAAGATACTTACCAGCAAATTTGGGGCGGATGCCAATGCCATGGCGAAGGATAATCAGACACCGCTCCACATCGCTGCTCAGCATGGCCGCATGGAAATGGTAAAGTTACTCATTGGCGAATTTGGTGCGGACGCAAATGCCAAGACAAATGAAGGTCGAACGCCATTGCAGCTGGCTATTGAACGACCGATCCACACTGGATTTTCCTGTGATGGGTGTAAGATGAGCCCAATTACTGGAGAAAGACACAAGTGCACGACGTGTACAGATTTTGATTTCTGCAGTTCATGTTATCAAAAGGAAGCTCGTATTCATGATGGCCACAAGTTTCGCCTTATTGAATTGAGCAAAGCCACTGTTGGGTTTTTGGAAGATATAAAGGATGTATCTGGCAAAAGTGCTTCACAATAACGTTCAGTCAACGAGTGTGGTCAAATCATTACCGATTTCTCGCCATATTATTTACATTATTCAAACGTGCAATGAAGATAATGTAGATGAATAAAGTGTGAACGAGTCATTTCGAGACAACTTCAGCAACCTTCATATGTCATAATATGGGACTATATGTCGTGCGGCAGGGAATGCTGGGTTATTTGCGCCAAACATTGAACAGGCGAAACACACCCTGACAATGAGGAAACGACGTTAACACGAAGTGGAACTATTTTGGCTCCATGTACTAACTATACTTGTCTGGGCCGTGGACGGGGTGTGGTACATATAAAGCTTGTCCTTTCCTAATTTTAGGAAAACAGTTTGCGGTGAACAGTTTAAAGGAACCGGAACCAGAACCATAACACAAGCTTAAAGTAAACTGGTCTTTAATTATTCCGCTTCAGAGCAAACACATTCGATCTCAACCAGGTGCCGTTTATCGCCGACATTGTTCAGAGGAGCGCGATACAACTTTTGAATTGACCCTCCAAATTTTATTTTATTTTTTTTTTTGGCATATCGATAGTCAAAGCGAAACAGCTGAGATCACGTTGGCGAAAACGAATATGCTGTTGACTAATGATCTCATACCATTTCAACTTTCAAACGTGCCCTTCAATCGCCATCAGCTTTGCAAACATATATATACGCCTTCCCTTCCTGTCCTAATTTGGCACCTGGCACCCAAAATCCTGTCTGCAAAATAAAGCACCGATATGCCCTTCCGCCCTATCTCCCGCACCGGCTCGACCAAGCAACCGTATCCCGCCGGTGCCACTTCACTCGGGCCTTAAAGACCCTTTGCGCAAACTCCCATCCTGCGTCTCTACGCCTCATCAAGCTTGATGCCGGCCACAATTAGCCACTACCACGAGCTCGTGTACCGAAATTGCCCTTGCTCATTCTGAACAAAACCATGATAGATTGTAGCAGCCATGACAGTGGAAAATTATCGAGAGAGATATTTCCGCCATACATCGTAATCCCGTGGAGGCACAAAATAAATGCAAACAGCATGAGAATGTCACGATCCATTGTCTTGAACAGGATACAAAAGATTACAAGAGCACCATGGATGGCAGCTCAATAAGGTGTGGACCAAAAACAAGTTGACGTTCATCAGGAAATTAAAATGGTGTTCTTCGCGGGGGTTTAGGTGGCCTCGCCGAATTGGGGGTAGTTCGAGAGTGCCGCGAAAACCCTACGCGAAAAGGCCACCGGAACGCGAAAAGGCCAGGAGGCTATGTGGATAATGCGAGGGATCGTTCCCCGAGGCACTCCAGGTTCTGAGATTCGGTGGATTCTGGGAATTAGTGGATTCTGGGGAATTTGTGGATTCTGACGAAGACGTGCGAGTTCTGTCGAAACCTTGGCTAATTCGTTGGTAGATTCTGGTTCTGGTTTCTGTACCCTCTTCCTCACCCTTCCCAAATATACCGATGCAGTGATTTATTCAAAATAAACAAGTAGTATGCAAAATGACGATTAAGCGCAGAATGGCTATGAATGGCAACTAAGCAGAATACTAAGTGCAGAACGACAATGAATGCAGAATGGCAATGAATGATGACTTGGCATGTTTGAATATCAATGTGACGATCCTGGTTATTTTAAATAAAAAAACATCATATTAGAATTTATGATTGTCATGGAAATAAAATGATCAAATGGCTTCACCAAATAATAAATGCGGTCATATAGCATCAGTCGCAGAGACGTTTGCCAACCAGATCATAAATAAAATAAACAGAATGGACATTCACCAACCAGATAATAAAATAATAGAATGGTTATCAGGCATCAGTCACTGAGGCGTTCGCCAACCAGATAATAAATAAAATAAATAGAATGGCCATCAGGCTTCTGTTCACTGACCAGGTAATAAAAAATAGAATGGTCATCAGGGTTCAGTCACAGAGACATTCACCAAATAGATAATAAATAAAATGGTCATCAGGCTTCAGTCACAGAGATGTTCACCAACTAATAATGAAATAAAATAAGTAGAATAGCTATAAGG
Organism: Jimgerdemannia flammicorona; assembly: GCA_003990745.1. Taxonomy (NCBI): domain Eukaryota; kingdom Fungi; phylum Mucoromycota; class Endogonomycetes; order Endogonales; family Endogonaceae; genus Jimgerdemannia; species Jimgerdemannia flammicorona. The sequence goes on along the minus strand of RBNI01000007.1, from coordinate 16,618 downwards.
CTTCAGTCACAGAGATATTTGCCAACCAGATAAAATAATAGAATGGTCATCAGGCTTCAGTCACAGAGATATTCACCAACTAGATGACAAAATAAAATAAAATAGTCATAAAGATATAGTTACAGAGACTGACAGTTCAAAAACTCACCCTACATTATAGCTGCCTATAAGATCTGATTGGTGGAGCTTTGTATCACCAGATGCTGGGACAGGGTTGGCTGTCTGACTGTTAATTATTGCAAGAGGGACAGCAGCCTGATTGGTCCTCAGTGCCTTAGTCATGGCTGTAGTACAAAGTACTATAATGGTAGTAGACAGCAGACCTAGCCACCTCTTGAGCCTGGGCCTGTATCTGGATATGGGCATATATCTAGAAATGGGCTTCAACCTACTGAGTGATCTGCTGGCTCTGGTTTACCTACTATGAGTTACTGAGTAACTTGTATATTTATCTGCTATAAGTTCTACTGAATGGCTTATATATTCTGCTATATAAACTGCTCATTCCTACACATTGTATTCAGTCTCATTACTGAGAAAAGAGGATGCTGCTATATCTGAGCTAGTATAAAGTTAATGATATAAGATTACAGTACTAGAAGACAACAGAGATACTAAAGTTAGTAATATTAGTATATAATGGAGGTATTTGGAAATATAGTAATAAGAATCAGATCTATGATCATATTAGCTAGATTTATATATTACTAGAAGATATAAGAAGACATCAATGAGAAAATATATAAGTGTACAATCTTCAAACTATTAAAATTATACATCATGCTCAGAATCAATTTATAAATCACATATAAGATTACAAAGCTGAGTCAAACTAGAGTTACAGATCATAAAGCTGAGTTAACTCAAAGTTATAGAATATAAGATTTATAAAAACAGAATCTTATAAATCAGAACTAAAAGTATATACATATACTTAATATATGGACATATCAAAATGGCAAACCAAACAAATAATCAATCTCTCAAATATATATCAAATATGACCACTGAAATCTACAACTATATCTGTACTGATATTTGGAGTATCATTGTCAATTAAGCTATAGCTCTTCTGCCACTCATGAATATCTATAGCCTAGTACTTCTCTATTTCATAAAAGCCCAATAAAATGCTCTGAACATGCTTAGTGAGGCCTACTGAATTAGACAAATCTCAAGCTATTATCAGATTGACTATCTTCTGAAAAATATGATTAGTTATTACTATTATATAGATATTACTGAAATGTCTCAATACTAGAAATTTATAACTTGCAAATACTAAGAACTCTTCTATAAGTATAGTACTTTTATATCTCACCTTCAAGTTACTAATACTGAAATGGTTGCCATCTATTCCTATAGCTAAATTAATGATATGATATAAGAACTCAACTATAAGTATATTGAGAATACCCAAACTACAGACAGATTCTTCTATATCTCAATGACCACATCCTGCAAATGCCCCAAGTTAGATATATCATAAAGAATATCTATAATATAATCAGTTTGATAATGATAAAGCAGAAGATAATAATCTCTCTAATACTGACATGACCTCCAGCTAAGGATCTATGCCAACTCTGATCACTCTATCAATCTTACTGATAAACTTATATCAGTTTATAACCATCAAATGAGATCTATTGAGATAATAACTACTGACATAAGTACCAATCTGTATTCATATCTAATTACTTCAATTATAATAAAGAGACTGTAGAATATAACCTGTAGCTTCAGAAAACTCTCAAGATTAAACCAATAACTCTATCTTCTAAGTATGAGCAAAATGAACTAAAGCCACCAGTACACTATTACTCTGCAACACATAGTACTGTAACCTATTGAAGGTATCTGACAGTGAATCTGATAAAAGTAAAGATGATATATTCCTCCTTTAATTACTGAAATCTAATCTAGTATATGGGATAGATGATACTATCCTATGGGATAGTAATATGGTTTCAACTTATTACTATATAAATGAACACTCTTCTTAGATAACTATGTTATCAGAGATGCTGTCATCAATAGTGATCTCATTGAAGAATATCCAGATAGCTTCCTATTAATAAAAATATCCACTCCTCCAGATCTCAGAAACTCAGATAAAAACTTAGACAAAAATAATCCAGAACTCAAGAACACTTCCTTACACAAATATCCCTTTACATACTACTTCTAGTATAACAATATTATGAATAGCAAATAAACCTATTTAATAATCTACAAACTACATTTAAGTAAATTTATCCTATATTAGATCTCACTCTTAACTAGATTCTGTAATTTCCTAATTAGATATTATCTATAGTGATATACTGATTCAACTAAGCTGGTCTTAGTTTCTTGAACTTTCTGAAATATGGAAATCCTAAATATTTAGAATAAGTCTAAAAAAGAACTTTGGTTGAGATATCAATCTAATCTTGAAATCAATATATATAGAGGATATACTCTATATGAAATTGATCTTAACCTTAAGAAAACTGTCTTTCAGAATATTCAGAACTTCCAGAAACCCCTTTCAGAACTACATAATAGTACTCTAATAAAGTGACTCTCTTACAAAATATCAATAAGAGATATGGCTCAACTATCTTAGAGAATTAAGAGACCTTATAACTATTGAGATAGTCTTTCCAGTCTCTATTATAAAATAGATAAGGATGAATATAAAGATTAAATATATATATATAGTAGTTCTCAATATCTTCCATACATTATCTATAATATATATTATAATATATCATCTTACTATAATAAGAATGATGATTCTAACTTATTAATCATAATATATTGACCCTAAATACTAAAAAACCAGTATGGATCTTTTTTATATTAAACCATTGACTCAGATAAAACTTATTAAATATATATCTATTATAATGTACCTGACTCAATAGAGGTAAATTACAAGGTTAGGGGTTGATGTAGTTTGACTTGAGCCCTTAGTTACTTTGTCAAAAAGTAACAAAATATTCTAAGATTCCTGAGATCCTTGGTGTTTAGTGATATTATAGTCAAAGCTGAATGTCCACAAGTGATTTCCTTATTGAGACAGGTTCTTGAGTATAGTAGTGATTTATATGTTTTTCTTTTTTGATCAATGGGTAATTTTTATATAGTATGGCAATCTCCTTATATATGATAGTTTGGCAATTTGATAGTTCTTCTTATGTGATTTTCTATGTGATAATCTTGTATAGTACAATGATCTCCTTATATATAATGGTCTGACAAATTAGTAGATAACTCAATTTGGATGTTGATTTACTAAAAATAGAGGGTAGTGTGGACTCTTGTAAATTGGGCTCACTGAAAACAGATGAATAACTCAGATAGTGTGAATAACTTGGATGTCATAGATTCTTTCTGAATCAGCAGAGTTCTGGAAAATAACTTGAGTGATATAGATGTTGTAGATTCTTCTAAATTGGTGACTTTACTAGAAAAGATTCTCTTTTGGCAAAGTTACATTAAAGACTGGCTTTATTTGAATGAAAAAATCACTGTGAAGTTGTGCCTATTAGATTAGCTTATGGTAAGGTTCCTTAAGAGCTCTCTGGGAATGCAGGTAACTTGAAAATGGCAGATGACATAGATTCTTTCTAAATTGGTGGACTTCTTGAAAATGGTAGCTTATTTCTTAAGTAGTGGATTACTCAAATGATGGAGAAGTTCTTCACTTGAACTTTTGCAGCAAATATTCAAGCTTATGTGGTAAGTACACCAATTAATCTTTGGATTAGAAAGTGGACTAGAGTGGGGAAAAGAGATCAATACTCAATCTTTAGATACTTCTTTGGTTTATATCAACTTTTCAGACTGAGGTTTATTCACTCATGTCTCTGGGGTATTTTATACAGTTGTGATTGTTATCTGATTACTATGTTGCTAATTATAGATTGCTATCTTTAGCAAGTATTCTTGGATAATACAGTGTACCCACTTGGTCAGTATACCCACTTGATATAATATACTCACTCAGTCTAAGTAAACATACTGTTTCTGATATCTCTGGCTAATTATATAGGTTGGCACTGTAATACAGTCTTGGTTACTTAGTATACTAGATATAGTATATGGCTAATTTATGATTTCAGCAGTACAATTCTACTGCTCATCACATCAGCCCCCACTAAAGGATGATCTGTCCTCAGACAATTCTTTAGTCATCATTCCAATGTGCATAAGCATCTTCAGCATCAATATCTGATCCAGTATCTTTATTCAGATCAGTCTCACTCCATTCAACAGGTTCTTCTTCTTCCTCTGGGAACAGGATCTCAATATGATTGATGATACTTCAGTAGGTAGCAGAATTTATGTTTTATAGATCATTTAGAGAGAATTGTATCTGTATCAGTCCTGGGATATTTTATTTATAGATTGTGTACAATCTGTCTACAGCAGTAGTATTTTTCCAGATGAGGCCAGTGAAGTTCCTGATATAGGTTAGATCTGCTGCTGAAAGGTTCTACAACTGTTCTCCAATTGTATAGTAGATCTGTAGCTAGTGGACTTACAGCAAATCTCTGGCTAGAGTGAGGGTCTCTTGATGGGTCTGGATTCATTGAAGGGGGTTTCTATTGGCTTGTTAGAATTGTGGGAGGGAAACTGGGAGTGATTGGAATGAACTCAGAATAAAGGTCTGGAGATACTGGTCAATTGTCTAGCTCATGATGAGAGAGATATATCTTAAGGTAGTTGATATATACTGATGTTCTGAGGGTTTGTCCATCTATACTTCTGCTAGTTCCTCTGATATTATATATAAGATAAGGTCCTTCCCACTTAGGCTTCAGTTTAGTGGCAAAATTTAGTTCAATAATGCTTCTCTAAACTAGTACTTAATCTCTAATCTTGATCTCCTAATCTTTCTACTTCTGGTCATAGTACTTCTTTTGTCTTTCTTAGTTTTTGATAATCTGAACTTATGCTTGATTATATAACAGTTCTGCCCTCTTGAGGAGGTCTCCAAAGTTTTCATATTCAGCATTTCTAGTTTTCTTAGCAAATATCATCTTGAAGGGTTTTTGTTTGGTGGAGGCAGCAGGGGTGTTCCAAATTTCCCATAGGATCTCAGATAAGCAGAGGTCTCAGTAGGTAGGATTGACTCAGGCAAGTTCTTTCTTGATGATCTGGTTTATTCTCTCTATCATACCATTGGTCTGAGGGTTATATGATATGGTCTATTTGAGGTAAATCTTATAAATTTAGGTATAACTTGTAATTATATTATTGATGAATTCGGTATCTTAGTCAGAGATAAGCTCTTCTGTGGGTCTATATCTGAGTGTGAGTTAAAGAAAAAGATTTACAATGGTTAAGACATCTATGATTTCTATTGAAAAAGCCTTGGGCTACTTGGTCAGATATTCTACAAATATAAGAATATACTTATTTCTTCTTAGTGTAACTGGTAGGAGTCTAATTACATCTACTCTTTATCTCTGAAAGATGTTGTCTGGTAGTATAATATTGTAGTGGTGCTTGGTAGTTCTTTCTTTCTTAGTACTTCTGGCAGGTTTTACATTTCTTGAATATGTCCTGAACTTGTATTCTGAGATTGGGGCAATGTTGGTGTTTTGTTCACAGCTTTTTTTCTATATTTATCTGTTCTTAATAGGCTTTCTGATATTCTTTTCAGATAAGGTCTTCTTGTGCCTTGATGGTTGGAGAAGCTTCCTTTAGGATATAGTTTCTCAGAATACCCTTCTTCTGTTTTATTAGAGTTGGTGGGAAAGTATATCAACATTATTGTGAGCTTTCTCTACTTTATTGATGATGGTGATTTTGTAATCCTAAAAGTTAAGGATCCAACAGACTAGGTTTCTGGTAAGTTTCTTATAGTTGAATAGCTATTTGAGAGCTGCATGGTCAGTTATCAAAGTGAACCTTTTTTTGATAAGATAATACTTAAACAAGGTGACCATTTATATGACTGCAAGGCATTCCAGTTTAGTGCTACCATAGTTTATCTGCTACTAATTGGTAGCTTAGCCTGTATAAGCTATTACATAGTATTGTTGATCAGATCCTTCTTAGGCTAGAACTGCTCCCAGGTCAGCTTTGAAAGTATCTATATATAAGATAAATTGCTTCTGTAGATTGGGGTAGACAAGGATTGGTGCTGTGGTCATATGATGTTTGAGTTTCTTGAAGGCTAGTTCTTGTGATTCTGTCTATTTATAAGTTACTTCTTTTTTAAGAAAGATTTAAATGAGATAGTGATTTGGGCAAAGTTCTTGATAAACCTTCTATAGGAAGACATTAATATCAGGAATGATAGAGTTTCCTTCAGAGTCTTGGGTACTGGCCAATTGTTGATCTTGGTTTTCTTTAGGTCTATATAGGTTCCTTCTTTCAAAACTATAAATCTAAGGAATTCAAGTTTCTGTTTCCCAAAGTAGCATTTCTTAGTATTAAGTCTCAGGTAGGTCTTGCAGGTAAGTATGAAGAATTCTTCTATGTAGTATAGGTATTCTTCAAAATTTTCTAAATAGATATTGGAATCATCTATATACATAATTAGGTAGTAGTAGATTAAAGGAATATAGACCAAATTTATCATCTTCTGGAAGATGAAGAGGTGTATTGTAAAGTCCAAAGGGCATTTGGAGATATTCAAACAGTTTTCCTAGAGTAAGAAAGACTGTCTTTTGAATGTCTTTTGGGTCTATAGGAATCTCATAGAATCCTGTAAAAAGGTCCATATAGCTGAAGTATCTGATATCTTGTAACTGAGATCATTGATTCTGGGCAAAGGATAGGTATTCTTTTTGGTGACTGAATTGAGTTTTCTATAATATATATAGAGTCTCCATCCTCCTTTCTTTGGTACAATAGGTATAGGGCTGGCCCAAGGACTGGTAGAGGGTTGGATGACTCAATTGTCTAAGAGTTCTTAAATGTATTCCTTTTTAAAGGTCTTTAAGTAATGGGATATTCTTAAGAGTTTCTATCAGATAGGTATTATATTTTCTATATTTATGCTGTGATGATATGATGGATTGTATAGAAGATTGCCATAAATAGTAGTGAAGATATCTTGATACTTGTTGAGGAGTTCTACTAGTTATTGCCATCACTGGGTTGTCAATTCTTCTCCAATGTTGGTGGAAGGCTTTACTGTCTCCTGGGTCGCAGAGGGGCCTTTCCTTTCTTCTGGGACCTTTTGCCATTTCCCAATGAGTTTAGTTCCTAAACTTCTCTATGAGTTTGGTTGAGAAAAGGAACTAAATGTCCTATAATGGTTCCTTTTGGCAAGATGATGGTTTCTCAACTTTGGTTGGTTGCTCAGGAGTGCACCAGATTCATCTTGTCAGGGAATGTATATTCTTATATCCAGATTCGGGATGTCTTTATTAGGTTCAAAGAAGAGATTTCTGGGGTTGGGTGGTGCAAAGATTTCGAAGGTGGTTTGCTCTCTAGGCTCCAGGATGAGATTCTTGTGCAGTTTGACTAGTTGGTGATATACTTCCTAGGGAACATTCCTCTTGAGGTGATTGATCTAAAGGAGATGTACTTTCTTCTTATCTGAGCTTTCAAATCCTTCAGCTTGTCTATTTCCTTCAGTCAGTTTGGAGACTTCTTGTAATTATGGAGTCTTGACTTTCATGAAGTCTGCTTGAGCAATCTTCTGTCCTCTCATAATTCAGTGCCATTCTGTACTACTGTTGTATAGAATAATCTTGATTTCACTGGTATATCCTGGGTCAATAGTTTCTCCTTCTACAATTATTCCTTATCTGGCAACTCTGGACCTTGAGGTCAGTTGGATATAAGTTCCTTAGGGTGGCTATATAGCTAGTCTGGTTCTGATCATCAGTGTTCTTCCAGAGTTGATGGGTTTGTCCTCCAGACTGTAAAGGTCATACCTTATATCTTCTTGGTGAGCTTTGGTCAGGGGTTTGGCCTTGGGATGTAACAGGGCATACTAGGCAATATTCTTGCTGAGTTTGAGCTATCCTTGGACTGAAGCTCTACTGGTAGAGAGCCTCCAGGCTCTGAGGTTGAGATGTGGCCATCTGGCTCCAATAGAGGGATCTTGGAGATAGTTGATTCCTCTCTTTTCTGTGGGGTTTAGGGCTTTCATGTAGTTGGTGGCATCCACTATTCATCCTTGGCAGATTGTGTGTTTGATGAGAGCTAGGATGTCTTCTCCCAAATCATAGATCTTGAGAGTCCTTTTTCCTGATTTCTTAGTCTGACTTTTTCAGATTTGACCTCTATTATCTCCTCTCTTCAAGGTGAGAATTGCAACATCCTGACTGAGATAGATCTTCTAGTGTCTGCAGTATCAGCAGTCTGGGTGTCTTCTATGGTTACCATATTCCATTGCTCAGAAATGGTGTTCCTGGTTATTGATCTCTTATTGTCTTAGAAATTAGTATCCATCTTGGTCATAGGTTGGGGGAAGAGTGGCTAGGGGATATACTTCTGTTTGGGTAAAGAGACCTTATCCTCTGAATTGGCTTTGCAACTTGGTAGTAACTTCTTAGAAGGTGGTTGACTGTGCAACTGTTTTTAGGAGTTCTAATCTTCAAGGTCTCTGTCTTTCTTATTGGTCTAGTAAATAGCACTGATAGCAATAGTCTCAGGGAGAGTGAAAGACCATTTGATGTGGACATCTTCCAAGCCAAATGACTCTTTTCTGGTGTATTTCTTGCTTAGAGATAATGGGGATTATACTGAGTCCTTCCACTATATTCCATGGGTCATTATCTTCAGGTAGTGTTCAGTGAAAATCATCTTAGAGAATGAGTTCAGGAACTTCTTTCTCTTCAGGTACTTCTTGCTGGGGAACCTCCTGTTTAGGGGAATGTTCTTCCTCAGATGATTCTTGACCTCAAATTGCTTGTACTTCTGCAGCTTTGGCTATAGGTATCTCTGGAATATGTCTACATTTCTTCTTCTTTCTTCTGCATTCTGAGCAGGTGGTGCCAGGAGAATTTCTTGTCTCAATAATCTTGGAGTGCTTGGGGTACTTGTATCTCTTAAGGCAGATAGGGTATCCTTTGATTTCTCCTGCAATAACTCCAATGGTAATGGAAACAGTATTCTTAGCCACATGTTATCTTCTGGCCTATCATCTACCAGATTGATTCAGGAATTAAGTCTGGGATAATTTCTATATTTGGATTCTTCTTCCACTTCTGTAGTAGATTCTTTACTACTGGCATATTATTCCTGAATAGTAATCTTCTTCTTCTTCTTTAATTGCTCATAGCTAGTCATCTTAACATAGTACTTCTTGCCTCAGTAGTCAAACTTGAGTACTTGTTGATCAATATCAACAACTGCATTCATTTCCTTCATCCAGTTGGTACCAAGGATTATGTCATAGGTGATAGATTCAGTAACAACAGCCTTTAGAATTGAGAACTGAATGTGTCTAAGAGAGATGGTAATGTTTCATACTTCTCTAAGGGGTTGGGTTTGGGCTCCATCTGCTACTATGATACTGAGGTTGGATGGTCCATCAATGGGTCATTAGAGGGTATCTAGGAATTATTTGGCAATAATACAGATAGCTACTCCTGTATCTATGAGGTTTTTCGCCTTTTGTCCTCCAATATCTTTATATAAGTAGGTGCTGATATATCTCTCTATAGCTAGAATAGGGATGTGAGCTGGCTCTTGCTGTGGGATTGGAACTTGGCCAGTACTAGACCTAGTGGTCCTCAGGAATTTTTGTTTTAGACTCTAGCTAGTATCAGTTGCAGGAACTATAAAAGAGAGACTTCTATCTTGACTTTTTGAATCTTCTGCCAGGCTTCATTGTAGATATCTCTGGGCATGGTCTTTGGGATATACTTCTTCTTGGGCTTTGGAGCAGCATATTCCTATTATTCTTGCTCCATTTCTTTATTCTCTAGAAGCAGCTCATTTGTCTCAGAGACAAAAGATAAGAGAGACTGGAGAGGTATTTCTACTTGCTCCTCTTTATGTTCTTTATCTTCCTCTTAGATTCTTCTGCTGATATTCCTGAATGGCCTTCCTACAGGTCTCTTCTATTTCTCTGCTAGATAGACTGTCTTTTGGATGGTGACTTTGGCTAGATACAAGTCTAGTTTACTATAGTCTTCACTATTACTTTCTTCTTTAAAGTCATCAATTGGGTGGGCTTCTATATTCTTGTACTGGGTTTCATTCCTTCAATTTGATGGTTCTGAGTTCCTTCAGTCACTTCTTTTGTTATCACATTCTATGGCATAGTGTCTGAATTGTCTACAGTTGAAGCATTGGACTTAGGCTCTGTCTCAGACAGAGTATCTTCTTTCTACTTCCTAGTAGCTTCTGTTATCTCTGGGTAGATAACCTTGGCTCCTTTGTAGTGAGTATCCTCTGTTGTCTTGATAACTCTGATTTTTATGTATAGTGAGTTTTTCAATTTATCCAACCAATTGGTCCGACTTAGAACTGAGGTCTTGAATTTTACTTCTATTCTTCTTTCCTTCTTTGGCTGGTCTTCTTTCTTTGGATCTTTCCTGTCCTCATAGGAGTCCTTGCAGGACTTTGACCAGGATATCTTCTTTGTCATCCTTTCTATCATAATTACCTCTTATCTAATATCAAAAAATCCTTGGGTTGCATCTACTTGCTCTTCAGACCTTCTGATGTCTAGAGTGTAGACATACTGGGCAATGTTCAGGGGAATTCCATTCATGAAGATCATTGGACCTATGATATCATGTTTGGTGATATTTAATCTGACAGCATATATTCTTTTTTGGATTTTTGTTAAGAATGCTTTAGGTAATTCTCTAAGATTCACCTTCATTCCTATAATAGATTCCTGAGCCTTATAGCAAGTTTCATTTTCTGCATATTTTTCAATAAGCCAGTCAACCATATCTATGTATTCTAGCTGATAAGATGCTGTGGCTTATATTTCTGCTACTAGTTCTGAATGTGAGTTATTCACTATTTGGTAGAAAATTCCTCTGGCTGGTTCTCTGAGCTTGTTCTTTTAGATGGAAATTTTTCTTTTACCTAAGAGATTCCTCAGGGCTGCAATTCCCTCAATTCTATCAAGGAATTCTCTAGGATCTTTCTCTGGATATCCTACAAAGGTTGGTAATAGAGTAGTTATTTCATTATCACTTTTCTCTAATTCTGGTTCTAGTCTAGATTCTGATTCAGATTCTGACTCTGGTTCACTTTCTGAACTATTACTGGAGATAGGGGTGCTTGGGTATCTTAAAGATGGTATTATGGACCTTAGATGGAGTAGAATGAGCCTAGATATTCTTGAAGGAGCTACTATCAATTCTGCAAGAGCTTATGGTAAAGGTTCAATGAGTGAGATTGGTGGAACCTCTCTGGAGTATCTGGACATAGAATGCTGGGCTTGTGTAATAAGTTCTTCTAGTTCTTATATAAGTTCTTCAAAGAATCCAATAGGGCTACTTATATTTTCTGGTTGATCTGATTGATCCTGTAATAAGTCTGTTGGTACTGGCCAGAATTCTGTACTATACTGGATTCTGGTTGGAATCCTTCTGATACTAGGTAGTTGGCAAGTCTTGAGGTGATTACTTCTATTTCTGTCCAAATACTAGTAATGACTATAATGTTATATCAAATATATCTGTTCTTGTAAGTTAAAAAGTTATATCAATTTTGAAATCTTCCTAGTTGAGCCTCCAAATATAACATGGCTCAATAGAGGCAAATTATAAGATTGGAGATTGATATAGTTTGACTTGAGCCCCCAGTCACTTTGTCCAAAAGCAATAAAATATTTTAAGATTCCTGAGATCTTTGGTGTTTAGTAGTATAATAGTCAAAGCTGGATATCTGCAAGCAATTTCCTTATTGGGACAGGTTCTTGAGTATAGTGGCAATTTGTATGTTTTTTCTTCTTAGTCAATAGGTAATTTCTATATAGTATGGTAATATTCTTATACATGATGATTTGGCAATTTAGTAGTTCTCTTTATTTAATTTTATGTGTGACAATCTTATATAATACAATAATCTCCTTATATATGACAGTCTGGCAATTTAGCAGATTTATAACACAATTTGAGTACAGATTCACCAAGAATAGAGAGTAGTACAGATTCTTCTGAATCAGGCTCACTGGAAATAAATGAATAACTCTGATGATACAGATAACTCAGATGTCATGGATTCTTCCTGAATCAGTAGGGTTCTGGGAAATAACTTGTATAATACAGATATTGTGAATTCCCCTAAATCAGTGACTTTAATAGAAAAGATTATCTCTTGGCAAAGTTATGTAAAAGGCTGACTTCATTTGTATGAATAAATCATTGTGAAGTTGCATCTAATAGACTAGCTTATGATAAGGTTCCTTAAGTGCTCTCTGGGAATATAAGTAACTTCAAAAGAGTAGATGATATGGATTCTTCCTAAATCAGCAGACTTTTTGAAAATGGTAGCTTATTCCTTAAATGGTGAATTACTTAAATAGTGATAAAGTTCTTTATTTAAACTTTGGCAGAAAACCTTCAGGCTTATTTAGCAAGTGTACTAATTAAACTTTATATTAGAAAGTAGACCAGAGTAGGGAAAAGAGACCAATGCTCAATCTTTAGAGTCTTCTTGGGTTTACTTCAACTTTTTAGACTGAGGTTTATTCACTCTTATCTAATATAGTTGTAGTTGCTATCTGGTTACTATGTTGCTAACTATAGATTACCATTTATAATAAGTATTTCTAAATAGTACAATATACTCACTCAGTATAGTATATCCACTTAATACAGTATACCCACTCAGTACAGATAAACATACTGTTTCTGGTATCTCTGAATAATTATATATATTAGCACAGTAAAGCAGTCTTGGTTGCTTAGTGTACTAGATATAGTATATGGCTAATTTATAATTTCGGCAGTATATTTCTGCTACTCATCATACTATATATATATATATAATAAGAAATACTGATAGTATTAAATGGTTAAAATCTGCATATATGTATCATACTATAATATACTAGCTCAATAGAGGTAAATTATAAGGTTGAAAAAACTATATAGTTGACTTGAGCCCTCAGATACTTTTTCAAAAAGCAATAAAATGTTCTATAATTTCTAATATTAATATTTGGCAGTATAATAGTCAAATTAGGATAAAATGGTCAATTCTAATAATTTTCTAATTTAGATAGTTCTTAGGTATATAGGAAATTTATATATAGTATAAGTAGTTTCCTTATCCAATTTCTACATAATAATCTCTATATAATATGAGTGGGTTCTGTATGTGATTTCTATATAATAATTGTTTCTCTCAAAAGTATATAATTTTCTAATATAATGGTCTTAGCATAATATAGCAAATTTGGTAAGATTTTTTAATAAGTAGTAGGTTGGTGATTTTGGTAGATAACTTAGTTTGGTATAGATTCTTAAGCAAAATTATATCAAAGACTAGCTTTATTTATCTAACTTTACTATAATGTTACATCAGTTAGACTGACTTTGTATTTGAAATACAGATAGACCTTTCTTTAAATAGTAATAGATTTCACTTTTTGATAAAGTTATATCAAAGACAGCTTTATTTATATATAGTTATATTGAAAGACTAACTTCACTATAAAGATATATCAGATAGAATGACTTTGTGGTAAGATATAAACAGACTTCTTGAAAATAGCAACTATTCTCTTCTTTATATTAAAAAGTAGACCAAAGTGCAAATCAGATATCAATCACAATCTCCTAAAAGTGACTTTAGAGTAAATATTTCTCCTAAGTGTTGTAATGTTTTTCTTTACCATCAAGTGACTTTTGGCAGATATATCTCTTAAAGTATAGTAGACAGACTTATTTTTTACTTTTGGATTCAATTTTAGATTGAGGTTTATTTACTCTTATCTCTATAGTATTTTATATAAGGTGATTGCTATCTAGTTGCTATATATCTAACTATAGTATATATAGTAATACTATTTAGAGAAAAGAGTGACTGAGTATATATATTATATTCAGATATATATTGTAGATATAGATATATCTCATAGATACAGATGAATTTTTAAGACATAGATCAATAAATCTGATTTAGAATCTTAGCTAATTATAAGTAGTGGTGTAATAAGTAACTAAGTATATATAAGTAACTATATTATGCTAAGTATTTATATTATCTAGCTATACTATATTATTCACTTAATATATTAGTCTCTACTAAAGGATAGTCTGTTCCTAAGATATTCTTTAGTCATTATTATAGTATTTATGAGCATCTTCAGTATCTGTATCTATATAATTATCTTCTTCAGTATCTATATCTATGTAATCATCTTCTTCAGTATCTATACCTATATAATCATCTTCTTCAGTATCTGAATCACTTCATTCTAGTAGTTCTTCTTCTTTTAAAGAGAATATGATTTTAAATACTCAGATAGGTGAGTATGGTCATCTTTTTGAAGTTGATTGGAGTAAACTGGGCCTGGATCAGTACTGTAACATTCTATTTGTAGATTGTATTAAATCTGTCTGTAGCAATGATAGTTCTCTAGACCAGACTGGTAGAGTTGCAGATGTAGGTCTATTCTGAGACTAAGATATTATACTATAGTTAGTCAATTATATAGTAAGTCCACAGTTAGTGAATCTGTAGTAGATATTCTACTAGAGTAAGGTTTTCTTAGTTTATCTAAATCTGTTAAAGATAGTTTCTTGAAACTTGAGTAAGAGAACTATAAGAGCTTAGAAGAAACTGAGGACTAGGATCTGAAGGCACTGATTAATTCCCAGGTTTATAGTATAGAGGGAGATATAGCTTGAGATAATTGATTTATACTATATAGTATCTTCAGGGTTTGTCTAACTATACTTCTTAAATAGATGCTAGTTTCTCTGATAATATATACAAAATAAGATTCTTCCCATTTAAGCTCCAGTTTTGCAGCAATATTTGTTTTCATTTTGGTTTTCTAAACTAATACTTAATCTCTAATCCTAATCTTCTGATCCTTTTACTTCTGATTATAGTACTTCTTTTATTTATCTTAGACTTTGATTATCTGAGCTTAGGCTTAATTGTATAATTGTTCTATCTGTTTAAAGAGATCTCTAAGATTCTTATAATTAGCAGTTCTGATTCTTTTAGCTAACATTATCTGGAATAGCTTTTGCTTAATAGAGATAGCAAGAATATTCCAAATTTTCCATAAGATTTCAGATAAGCAGAGATCTCTGTTAGTAGGATTGACTTGGGTATGTTCTTTTTTAATGATCTATTCATTCTATCTTATCATTAGTTTGGTAGTAGTATAATGTAGTTTGTTTGAGAAAGATGTTATAAATTTAGATATAACTTATTGATAAATTCTCTTCTAAGAGTTCATATCTGAGAGTAAGATTATGGAGAAGACCAAGTGAGTGAGGTTGGCTGAATACTGACCATATATATTCAAGGATGAGTGATAGATGGTTTTGGGAGAAAGGATAGTGAGATAGAAGAGATTGAGGGTAGATATTCTATCAGGCTGGTGGAGGGGGTGGGACCCTCAAGGAGATTACTATTAATATCTAGTATAAGAGATATATAAGAGGAGTTGTAAATATATTTAGATAGTTAATGATCTGGTAGTTTTTAAGAGAATTGAGATAAGAGAGAGAGTATATATTAAAGTGGGATATAGTAGGGTGGGGTTGGGTTGAAGCTACTAGTATAGTATGAGGACTATATATTTTTGATAAATTAGTCAATAAAGAGATCTAGTGCTTATAAAAAAAAAAATAAAATAAAATAAAAAATAAAAAATAAAAAAGAAATAAGAGCAAGCAATCTCAAAAGCTAAGCAAAAGTATACTCTAAAGACTATACTCTGAGATATTGACAAATAAAGTATGAAAAAAGATCTAAGAAGCTAAGATAGAAGTCTCTCTCTCATAGTTCTTATAATTGATACCTACTAGAGTTTGAAATAATCTATTAAGAACAACTAGATCCAGCATAGGCAGAGTTTTTATTTTATAATAAAAATTGGTACCAACTATTATCCAGGCTATAGAGAGATATATAAATATATATTAGTATGGAGATATTAAAGAGCAAACAGTGAAAATTCTCATTAATATAGGAGTAGCTATCTGTATTATTGTAAATAGATTTCTAGATACCCCTTAGTGGCTCATTTATAAACTATCTAACTTTAGTATCATAATAACAGATGGAGCCTAAATGCAATCCTTAAGAGATGTGAGAAATATATATTACTATCACTTTTGGATACATTCAATTATCTATCTCAAAGGCTATTATTACTAAAGTAATTTATAATAATACTTATTTAAACCTCTCTTATATTCTTATATAAATTGAGTAATAATATATATATATATCAAGAAGTCTTTCAATTGTTCTTTCACTTAGTAGTATTTATTAAGATTTGAGAAAGTACTATTTCTTTATAGTAGAATAAAGGTATTGCTCTTCTTTGGTAACCATAGTTACAAGGAACTTATTCTTGCTATATACAGACTAAATCAGATTCAAAGGGGAGTTTTTTTTTATATTTATATATATATATACTAGTTTTTAGTTCTGGCAGAAGTTAGTTAGACTTCTAGAGTTTAATTTTTTTTTTTTTTTTTTTTTTTTTTTTTTTTTT